>PTEX01000094.1:2278929-2551221 GCA_003342815.1 Eudromia elegans
AAGAAAAGAAAAGAAAAGAAAAGAAAAGAAAAGAAAAGAAAAGAAAAGAAAAGAAAAGAAAAGAAAAGAAAAGAAAAGAAAAGAAAAGATTTGTGCTCACTTTTCTCAAACAAAAGCAGAGTTTTCTTCATTGTTGACTTGACTTCTTCCCCCCCCCCTCCAAAGGAAATGAAAGATGATACATTGTTCTTGAGCTTGTCTAGAAGTACAAGATTCAGACTCAGACTTGGATCTTCTTAAAATTTCAGGAGAGAGAGTAGAATTTTATTTATTTATTTATTTATTAAACTAATGCACTCCAAAGACAGTAGACAGTGTCGAATGTGGGTGATCTGTCCCACGTGTTAGAGGTCTGGCTGTTTGGGAGAGGTGGGCTCTCTCTCTACTCTGGCTCTGGATTAACAGCAACGGAGCAGGAAGCAGCTCATTTTAATAGATCGGCCATTTCAAGCAGTCTAAATCTCAATCTAGTTAAAGTTATTAAACAACTTATTTATAGCCTAGCATGTCTGCATTCCATTTATTTTCCACCTCAAACCGATAGTGGCTGACAAGCACAGGTAATTAGAGCATGCCGTGGGGCTTTATGGTCAGCTGAGCACCAGGAGACATTTCCAGGTGTGTTTCCATGAAAGGTGAGATTGCTCTCATGCAGGTAGAACTGGCTGCAAGGCAACTAGTGCAAGCAAAGTCCCATTTGCCTTTCTCTCAGCGATAAGGAACATGTACTTTCCCCCATGAGATGATTTCTCCTATCTATTTTAGATAATTATTTTAGGATGTAACAGATAATCCAATAGATTATTTTGTTATAGTAACCGTAACCAATCAACACAGACTAAGTACATGCTTAGTTCTAGATATCTGAGGACAATTAAAATGAACCTCAGTTAATATCACAGCTAGAAACTCAAAACAAACTCTTAACTCCTGGTCTGAATGTTGAATTAGGCTGAAAATCATCACACCAGGAGAAATAAAAAGGCAGCAAAACCTGATAATAAGCTTTAATAACATCAGTGACATTATTTTTTCAGCATGCACTTCTACAGTTGTCCAAGTGCACAGGATTTCAA
Source organism: Eudromia elegans (assembly GCA_003342815.1). Lineage (NCBI taxonomy): Eukaryota > Metazoa > Chordata > Aves > Tinamiformes > Tinamidae > Eudromia > Eudromia elegans. The sequence goes on from PTEX01000094.1 coordinate 2,280,006, forward strand.
CAGAAAGGCTGGGGAAAGAATGGGAATGGCTGGTGCGGAGGCTCCAGCACTCACCCACCCAGTGGCAGGGCTCGGAAGGGGCCCTTGTTGATTACACCCAGATTAGCAGGTCTTCCAGACCACAGAGCTTCCACCTGCAGTTTCAGGAAACACCTAGATCTGAAGACAAAAAGCAGTGCTGATGCCTGATGACTAATGCAGCTGATCACTGTCAGCTCCTAAAGGGTACAGAAAAGCTTATTAGAAACCTGTATAGGGTCACCAAGCTAGGAGGAACACAGAGGACATAAGGCGGGGGAGGGCGGGTGCAAAAAATAGAAGGTTTTATGAAACTCCTTTTCCTCTCTCAGAAATAAAGATACAATGCCCGGAAATGACTGATACGAGTTATTATTAAGGCAGATATCGTCATACATTTCAGCAGAGTTGGATGATAATGATGTTAACTCAATCTTGTAATCACAGATTGCTTCAGGAGCATCCTCATGTGAAAGATCTGGTCCCTATCATCTTGATGTTTACAAATAAATGTTGAAGTGGAATTTAGACTAGCTGAAATGCAATTAGAAGGGTATTAGAAGGTATCTTGTGCAGTGCAGTGCATTCACTACTCGCCATCAGCATGAGGTTTCTCCTTTGGTAGTTTTGCACAAATAAATAGCTGCAAAATAACACAGAACAGCATCAAAGTACTTCAGATTTTTTATTTAATTCTATGATGTTATCTTTTTCAAACTTCAAAAAATCCTGAGTCACACTTTTAAAATCATAGTACTGTCTCAAAAATCATGACATTTTGTGTGTTGAGGTTGCTACAGATAGCATGCACATTTTCATCTTCTTCTCTGCCACCATTAGGGCTTAAGATTTTAGGCTCATGACCCCAGCAAATAGGGCTTGGGAAGAAAAAAAAAGATATTTTGAGCCTGCAACAAGAGTTGCCAAAATCCATTTCTAATCAAAATTTTACCATCTGACATACTAGTTGCCTTTTGGAACTATGGAGGTGATGTTATGAAAAGTACCAGTGTTTTGTTATGTATTTATTTTCTGCTGGTATCCTCTGTCCCTTCCTCCATCCTGCAAATACTTCCCTTGACTCAAGGATGGATAAATAAATAAATAAATAAGCTAAAAGGTACTAAGCTAAATCCTGGTATGTAGGTGTGTGATACTTTCATGATTTCAAAAGAGTGACATCACTTAACCCCAGCAGAAATGCCATCCATTTATAGGCTCTGTTTGATGCAAGGCTTGCACATCTCTAAGCTCTCTCAAAGCAAAAAGAAGTCTCAGAAGAAAACAACCTGTTTCTCTAACTTTGATCAGGAACCAGACAGGAATCAGACTGACTCACACCCTGCAAGAGAGCTCATTGCCTTCAGGATTCCAATGGCCATGAAAAGATCATGGCTGCTCAGGGGGTTACTGTGATGAGAATGCCCTTACCATGAGTTGAGAGTCATCAATCTCCATTTCACGTGAGAGTTTCTTTTGTAAATGCTCTTCCTCCTTATACATAGAGTGTCAGTGTAGACTGAACCCCAATGCAAGTGATATCTTCTTTAAGTTTTCCTTTTGTTCTCACTCTCCTTTAAATTTGGCAAGCTCCATGTGAAGTTGTCTGGGAGATTTCCTGTAGTACTTGGAGTCGCTGGACAACCTTCCGGCTGAGTTGGCTCTGTGCTCAGGTGGATGGATATCCTCCAGATAGAAAATGATCTCCAAACAACTTGTGGCATAACCTCTCTTGAGGAAAATCAGTCATTTCCATCTGAGTTAGTTATTTGAGGCAGTCCAGTGGAGCTCTACCTTTTATTGTCTAGACCAACTAGGCTACAATTCCTCTTATACTGAAGTTGTTTGCCTAAACAGGGCAGAAAAATAACACCCTAAACGTGATTTTTCTGCAGGCAAAGAAAACTAGCTCAGATGGATCTACGATGTAGGTGTACATAGGGATCTACTTCACTGTAGGTGTTCAAATCCAGATTAATGTCAGCTGTGTCATTATGGATTAGGGAATTCTCATTCATAACTAACTTGTGTTGTCTGCAACGATGGAGGTTGTACAGAGAAGAAGACCAAGTTTTCTTGAGCACAGTACAAATGAAGAGGGGAAGTCCTTGCTTCAAAACCTACAGATTCAATGTATGTAATACAGGAGATAGATAAATACACAGAGAGCTGAAGCCCAAGGTCACACCATGGTTTGAGGGCTAATGTGAGAATGAACTGAACATGGAATATGACCCAAAGATCTATACAGTTATTTAATTTATAGGTCTGATTAGCATCACTGTTCTTGATGTCTTAAATTTTGTGACGTGCTAAGTATTCCACGCTTATATCATAAAAAATAAATTAGAAATAAACGGATTTTGCATAGGGCAGCTGCTTTTCCTGATGCTATGTCTTGGAAAAGCTGCCAGGAAGCACGACAAGAACTTCACCTCTAATACATAATTTAAATAAAAGAGCTCCCATATACCTATTTTTCATTTCATATTACGCCCGACTGAAATACAAGGCATAAGGGAACCACTGAACAACCTACAAAACATCAGGACTGTAGTTTTTTGGCACGAGCATAATTTATGTTTGTTCTAGACAGTGAAACCTAAGGACATGGCTAGCCATAAAATATGGGACTCCAAGGCAAGAAACCAAAGCATATAACTGTTTGGATTTGGGATGTAAAGTGCTTGCAGAATGCAATGTTTCAAAAATATTATCCTGTAAAGAAGATCAAGGTCAATGTGATCAAGTATTTGTACCTTCTACTAGAAAAGAAAGGAGTGTAGTATTTAGACAGATTATAAGTCTCCCAAAAGAGAGATGCAAAGAAAGAGAAAGAGATGTTCAGAATGAGTCTTATCTTGCTAAAAATAAAAAAAAAAAAGCAGTACTGATGAGATGAGAAAGTGATTTGCCCTTTCTTGTAGATCAGTAGCCCATATTTCATATAGCCTGGCCTTGTCTTCGTACTTATTTTTGTTTCTTTCCTCAGTTTACTTTAGAAACAGTAGTCATGATACAAACAAACAAGCAAAGGACGTCTGCATGTAGACTAGGAGAATAGGGGTTGGGATCGTGCCCTGAAAGGACAATTCATTCACTGATCTAGGCTTTGCTCAGGGAGAGGGGGTTAGTCCTTGGTGAGCACTGCAATCATATTGCAAGAGGAAAAGAGAAGGAAGTTGTCTTATGGAGAATATTTACTGGATTCAGAAGAAATTGAAGAAACTCACAAGGACTGTTTGGACTTGTGATCATGAGCAGGTGACTGAAAGATAATGCCTAAGAAAACTGGAAAACATGTGGGTCAAAAGCAACACAAATCTCCGCTGATCCAGGCACCCTGCAATGACACAGACTATCTCTGTCTCAAAAGGATTTAGCCACTTAGGTGCTATGGATTTCAAGGAATTTGATTTTGAGGATCTGGGTCTTTCCGAACAGTTAGTGATTTTTAAAGGAGGTCTTGAACTGAAGGCGTTTCCCATCTTGTTAACATTCATGCAGGTGCAATCTCATTCCGAGTGCTGTGCTGGAAGGTTTTAATGACTGCCATCATATACCTTTTCAGTGCAAAGCAGCTGCAAGCCTGCTTAAAGTCAATCAATGTAGCTGGCACCTTTTGTTCAGGATAAATTGAAAGAGAAATTTCAGCCCTTGTTGGAGAAGGAAAATTGAGAGCACCAGAGGAGCCAGCCCACCCAAGAGCAGAGGTGACCAACTTCAGCATCTCTTGGCTTGGGTTGTCTGAGCAGGTGGAATAAAGAGGAAAGGACCATTATGTAGCTAATACAGTGTACCAAGTACTGCAGGTGGGGTAGGGGAGATCCAGATGAGAAACTGAGCTCCTTCAGGGCATCAAGTTCACTGAAAGGGCAGACTTCTGAAATATTAAAACTGTCTCTTTCTGCTGCTTCCTGCTGCATTTAAGTGAACAACAGAATGATGGTACATTTGTGCTGCCTGCTTAGGCTGCTTGTATAACCAGTAAATAGTGAAAGTTTTCCCCGGGACAAATTTCAGAGCAGGAACTCAATCGAGCTGCTCTGCTGACTTCCTTCAGTCTTTAATCTGGATAAAACCTCAGGCTGCTATTTTCAGGCTCCCACTGATTCCAGCTTACTGCAGCTGCATTTCCAGCATTATGAGAGCTGAAGGGGTGCTATTTCTCTGTCTCAGAGCAGTGTCTACTTTATTAATGTTTTGGAAGCTCAGCTACTACAGGAACAGGCACTATAGAAAGTGCCTAGACGTGAATATACATTGCCAGAGATGCTGTCTTCGAACAGCTTGACACATCTGTTCATGAGCAGCAGTCTGATTCTCTGTCAACCCACAGGAAAACTCAGCTGAATTGCAGCTGGATCAGACAACGCGGTTGTGTCAGGATTGCAGAGGTAATCTAAGGCAGTGCCAACGAAAACCCAAGTGAGGATGAGTGAATACCCAGCGGTTTCCAAAGACAGCAATATTTATCAGAAGTCTGAAGTTATCTATTCTGAGTGAGGTACTGGGAGAAGCACAGCTCGCGTGCAGCACACAAGCACAAATAAAGGCTCACTCCAAACCAGAAGGATTAATGGCCTCCAAATCCCTTCACTCTTAAAGGTATTTTGAAATATTGGCAACTTCTGATGATTGCATTTTTGCAAGAAACAAGCAAAAAAAAAAAAAAAACCCCTACCTTCTTCCAGAGAACATTAGATATGCCAGGAAGAGTTCATAAAATCAAACTAAACTTTGGAATAAGCTGTCTGAAGCTAATAAGACCTGCCTGGAATTGAGTGTAACTGCTGAAATCTCTTCGGTTCACATAGCAGTAAAACTTCATAATTTTCCTTCTTCAGTAAATTCCAGGGACTTTAACCCATTTTTCTTTTCCAGAAGCAAATGAACTATTTAAAAATTAAGACAAAATACTATTTTCATCAACTTTAGCAGCACGAGTGAAGAAAAAAGCAATAATGAAAAATAAAGGAAGTGAACGGGGCACAACATTTGAAAAGAATTTAACAGCAAAGGCACTTGAAGAATAAAATAGGCAAAAAATAAAAAAGGAGGAGAACATAGAAGGAGAAGAGACAAGATATTTTGAAGATTAAAAGAAGTCAAAATGCAATTAACAAAATATAATTGAACTAGAAGCAAAAAATGGGACCTATCATTCTGCAAAAGGAGCAGGTACCCTAAGCTACTGCTTTGTTGTCATTAGGAAAAGACATGAGGAAATTAGAGATGCAAAAAGATGTGTCAGTTGATTTCTTAAATTAAAAACCTAATATGAAAATACATCATGAAAATGTTCCTCTCTATAATGTTTAAACCGTAGAAAAATGTTTCATAGAAAAGTAATTGTTGGCACACAGAGAATTTCAACAACTGTGCTAGCAACAAGCAGTAGCGTGAGAAAATGAAGCTGAGATGCAAAAGACCCATAACTGGTTGGTTACCTTCAGTGTCCAGATCCCTGACTATCCTGCCTTTCCCTAGCAATATTCCCCGAGGGAATTGCTGATCATGGAAATCAGCTGGGAGGAGGATCTATGGGCTCAAGGAGGGAAAGTAAAAGGAGAGATTGTCCTAGGAAAGGAGAGGACCCTTTGTCTAAGACTGGAGTAGGGAGGAGATGTGGTCCCTTACACCTCCTTGACCTTCCTCCCCCCAGAATTTTATAGCTCAAGTTCACAGGATTATGGTGTTTACAGAAGGACTGGAAACCTGATATAGATCCTTTCAGTGAGTGAAATGCAGAAAGCAAACAAAATTTGTACCGACAGTAAATTTAAATTTGAATAATTAAAGAGGAGCTTGGGAAAAATGACTGGTAAGCCCTTAATATGCAGTCAGAAGTCACTGGTGTTGAAGGTAATTTCCTACAAATAATATATTTATAATGTCCTACAAATACTTCAACATTATTCTTAAATTATGTAGCTGTTTTATGGACATCCTCAAAACAATAAAAATGTATCCTTCTAATGACCTACATGTACAAGTACGTACAAATGTGATAACATTGATGAGTATTTTAACTTTTAGATTGGTGTGTTTAGAATTTAATTTAAAGACTGTAATGAGTTGATGGATTTAAAACAGGCAGAAATAACATAATATAACAGACTTTTGATGGATGGAATAGCCTGCCACAGCTTTAAGGTGTACACAGTATGCTGTCTGCAGTGTCTGGTGGCTTTGAAGTTAGTTGGTTGTCTCCTAATGGTACCTGTGGATATCCTCATACTCACTCAGCCTAAAAAGTGCATTTAATTGGGTAATCTAAACTGAGCATGAAGCTACCTGAAGGTCCCTCTCCAGGCAATGGAAATGGCAGGTACTTCCTAAAGCCAATTCAGTGTTCTGAGTTGCCTTCTGGAGACATTTCTTTTCACTGAGCAGTGAGGGAGCCTGCAACAGTAGAAGGACCAGAAAAGGTGTGCTCTGATTGAGCTTGGAGCAGGAGGAGGTGAGCTCCTTCTCTGCGATTGCCATGAAGAACTTTGTGGTCCCAAATACTGGATCATGTCAGATGGGGAGCCTGATGCATCCAGAAAGAGTTGGCAAACAACCTTTGTGTGGATAGCTTTTTTACCAGACATGTAACAGTAGGAGTACTCAAGATAAATAATGACATATTTGTGGGCAGGGAGCCCTGAGAGGTTATAAATTGACCTCAGGGGAATTTATAATTGGATTGAACATGTTCCTCTTTTGTCTCGAAAGAAGGGCTCTGCTTGTCTTCTCTAAGGCCCTCACAGTCCTGCAATTAAACAACAGACTTTACTGTTGAGGGTTTTACTATGCCCTAATTTGGCCATGATACAAACTGGAATGCATAATCCACTACAGTCAATTATTTCATTGTACAGCCTGAAACAAAGGATAGATTGTGATCAGGATGAAAAGACGTAGATGGATCTGGACACGTTCTCAGATCTGAATTCCTCAGCTGCTGTACAACCCAGCAGGAGAAGGGTACTCAATATTTTGGAAATCTAGGGCGGAGGAAAAGAGGGAAAGGTGATCTGTTCACTGTTTCCCTTGGTCATCCCTTTCTGAGTATTTTTTTTGTTGTTTTGTTTGTCATTTTGCATATGTTGGCAAAAAACCCTATATTTAATCAGCTCCTTAGGCTCTTAGACGGGAAATTGTATCAACTGAAAGAGGAAATCAGTTCCAGCTGGACACACTCCAGCAAATTCCAATTAATGTAAGAATTCCAATTCATATTTTGAAGGCGTAGGTGAGGCTCCAGCAGAAGCATGTGTTCAGGTTTCTTTTGGTAGCACATAATAAGAGAAACTATTTCAACTGCCTGGATCATGGGAAGACAGACAAAATCTTTGTTTTTCGACTCACTGTACCTCTGACAATCACGAAATAATTTACCCTCCCAACTGTCCTGTGAGTTACAGGAATGCTGTCATCCCTGTTTTACAGTTTAAGAATTGAGGTATAACACAGACCAAGTGAAGGATGCAGAATTGTATTCAAAAACTAATTATCAATGGTTTGCTGTCAAATTGAAGGAAGGTATTGAATGTGGTTCTGCAAGAATCCATCTGGTCCTGTTAGATACTTTTGTTAATGACTTGGATGAAGAAATGTAGGTTGACTTTATTGAATTAGCAGATGATGTAAAACTAGAAAATATTTGCAGGCATCTTAGAGACTAATAGAATCAGAAAGATCTCAGAAAATGGATAGAATAATCTTTAAAAAAATAAAGCACAGCTCTGTAGGGTATCGTATTTATAATCATAATCTTCTCAAAACATGCCAAGTGGTTAGGGAGAGGTCTCTATCACATGAGCATTCCCATGAACACTGGGATGAGCAGCTGTGCTGGCTGGGCACCACAGTCCTTAGTCTAACTTAACTCTTGCAGGAGCTAAAAATCATGGCAAATCCTATCAATCCTTCAAAGATGATTTCCTCAGACTTACTTATCAATACCTACCATGTAACGATGTCAGTAATCAGTCATGTACCTGTGGAAAAAGCAGTGTATTAACCCCATGTTTATCCTGTAAGGGTGAGGAAGAGATAATCTGGGCTGCATTTTGGAAACAAACGTGTTAGCCACATCTCTCAATGTGTTTGTGGTATGAGGCAGCAGGAAAACCAAGTACAGAGGAAAGAACTGGCCTCTCTCAGATTATGCTATTTTATTATTCTGAATTTTACTACTCTTCTAAAAATAATTTTAAAAAATAGTGTCCAGGTACTATATTTTTCAAGAGAACCATGGAAATATATGTTTAGTCAACTAACTGTGATAAAGGCCTGTGTGGGAATCTAGAACAGCAGCTCTGCTCGGGTGCATTTGTGCCAGTGAATAACTGCCTCAGACAGCTACTGATTGTCATAGAAATGACTGGTTTTAAGGCCATCTTAATCTCCAGGGAGGAGATTTACACTTTGCACTTAATTCAAGAAGTTGCTAGTCACAGAGATTCCTGCCTAGACATGTCCAATCCCCAGCCAGGAAAAGCTCAGCACAACGAACCCAATGGCTCTCAGTAGTTATTCACAATTAAGCCTCTCCATAATACACTGTAAGAGGCTTTGGATGTAAGTGGAGGAGGCTGAAAGTGCACCACTCTCGAGTAGGAACCTGGCTGCAGAATTAAGTGCAATCCTCTCGTCAAAGTAGGCTTCATTTTGTCAAGGCCACTTCTCATTCTGTCATAGTCATTTCTGCTTTGCCCCTCTCATTTCCTCCCCCTGCCTCTCATGCACAGCTATGGGAGTGCAGTGAAAACAGTCTATATGATCTTTCTTGGATGCTTCCAAAAGCAAAACAAGAATCTGTACATTTTAAAGTGACACGCTGCTGTGACTAAAAGATCTGTCATCTGGTGGGAGTGCTAATTAGAGGCAATTATCATTAAGATTTACCTGCCAATGTACTCCATCATGGAAAAGAAATCACACTTGTTTACTTTGGAAACCTCACAGTTTTATGGATTTAGACACTGGAGTTGAGTGTAACATGCAGCATCTCACTGCTCAGAATGACACTAACTGTAGCATTGGCTTGTCTTGTTGCTGGGATTCTCTGTATAGGACTGTGCAGGCAACAAAATTTTCCAAGAGATGATTCAAACAGTTCCAAGAAGTAAGAGGAAAACAGTACTGACAAAAACAAACTGAATATCTCAGAAGAGAGAAGCTCTTGTGCACAGTCTAGAATATAGCCAAGTTATGTTATTATTAATCAGAGACAGTATCTCAGAAGCAAGGAAAACAGAGACGCAAAACATACAGTAGATTCATTTGAGAGGGAGTAGGTAGATGGGCACTAAACATGGGTCATATTCATTCATGTTTGCACAAGGATGTTCCTATATTTTAAGAGATGGACTGTGTGGCAATAGAGCCGACTTCTGCCCTTTTTGTTACTTGCTCTGAGGATTCCCTCATGCCACTGGGGAAATGAGTCTAAATGAGCACATAGAGAAAAAATGTCCACGACGGGAAGTCAGGCAGACTTTGGCTCAACATCAGGAAAGAAGCATGTAAGACTGAATGTACAGAAGTTATAGGCTTTGCTTAGGTTGCCATAATGACACTCAGTCTTTATGTGATGTCTTCCTCTTGGAATTCACATGACTCCGTTAGACATCTAGGCTGTCATTATAGTTCAGGAGAGTCCAAAATCTTAAAGTGGGATCCACAAAAGACAGCTGGATTTAAGCTAGATTTGAGGTAGCCACAAGAATAAAATCATGTGTGTCATGGGTCACTCAAAAAAGGTGTTTAGGTTGGGGTTTGAGAGATCAAGTTCCCAGGAAACCTCTGCAGCTACTAGGCACTTTTTGGAACTAAGCAACTTTAGGAAATTTATGATTTTTAGGATTTGTTCCTCTTTTACTGAAAACATGGCTCTAGACTAGCAGTCTAATTAGACAGTCATCCAGTCTCTTTCACACTCCTGGTCTTTTGAATCTCCTAATTCATCCAGATAAGTGCAGGTGTTCACACCTAGATGCCACAGTCTCCTATTAGAGTTAACAGAACTAAACAGCGAATCTTAGGTGTTATTTATCCCATCCTGAGGTGTAGGAATAAAACAGATTAGCTAAATTATGTCTCGCAAGTACCTATTTCTCCCCATTGACTAAGAATGTTGTGGTGGACGTATCCGTATTGGTACCCAGGATATTTCTAAGACATCACTCTTTATTACAGACACATTGTTTAAAAACCAAAATGTAGTTATAGAGACCTGATCTGGGACTCAGGAGATTGCAAGTTCTTCCAGTTCCTTTCTTTCTGCTACATAAATAAAGTATTTTTATGATGTGGAAACTGGTTATATGAATTTGATTGCATCTGAAGAAAAGATATGTTTAGAATTTTATAGCTTGGGGAAAACTAATCACACTAACCTCTTTTACTGCCGATTCACAATAACATGAAAGGAGCCCATTTTTTTATTAAGAGACCTCAGTGTACTCTACACTGTTAAAGCATGCAAGTCTCCTATGGTAGAAGAAAGCAGTAATAATGTTTTGCTGGTAAGGTAGGTGAAACAGATAGGGGTTACAAGATTTGAACAGCGTCACAAAATCAATAGTAAATCAGTGGCAGAGATAGAGGTGGAGAACTAGAACTCTGTGCCCTTTACGCCCTCAATCCTTCTTCCTCTTTCTGTCCAAGCAGTGCAAAAAAAAAATAGGGGCTTACTTATAATAGCTAGATTTTAAAAATCTCTTGAAAATAAGCAGTTCCTCAGCTAACACTACCCTAATTCCTGTTCATGACACGTGTAGGTATGATGAAAAATCTACCCACATTCTTCAAAAGTGGGACTACTTGTCCAGTAATGTGTGCATCATCATGGGGTGTTTGGCAGCCCTCAGTGCTTCAGAAGCACTTCAGTGTTGTGCATTTGGAAACGCTTTTGACCACAAGTTTTTCCATTTATGTACATTCCTGCCATTTGATACACACAGGAACATCAAAGGAGATGAAAGAACTTGACCAAAGATGTTGCTGTCCACTTTATTCTTTCCATTGAATCCCAGGAGGGCAAGGTGAAGAGAAAATATGGAGGTGGCAAACTATTATATCATATCATATCATATAATTTTAAAGCAATTTTTGCTCTCATTTGCAACTTGAAAACACTGTTATAAAGCAGTTATCAAAAAAAATCAATCTGAATTTCTGAAGGATGTTACATTTGTTATTTGGATGCAGCTCCCTACAGAACAGATGAGGTCAGGTAGCAACAAGTGCAACGGGAAAAGGAAGCGTGTCCGGGATAAACTTTTCTGCAGATGTTTTTTTGCCTGTTTTTTAAGGCATTTTAGGATTTCTAATAAGAGTGGTGGTGAAACATCGACATTACGCCTTCTGTCCCCCTGCACATATCTGATGGCTTTTCTCATTTTTCTGTCCCCTGGGAGGTGACACAGATAACACGTGTTAGACACCTCTACATTCCTGTTTCAGAGGCCATTCCTGAACCTACTGAAAGCCATTTGATACATGCCATGAACTTCAATAGCCAAAGGAATCCAGAGTTCTGTGTCTTATAAGCACTCTTTACCTTTTCTATCTCTTTTTTATTATCTTCCTTCTAAAGTGCTTCAAATAGTCTATGAATTAAGCAAACTCATTGCACCAGAGGAGTCTCCAGGGTGCCTTTGATACTTAAGCTTCAGACTTCAGATCCTGAGCACAATCAATGAATTAATCAATAATAATCGATGCACAGAGCATTTCAGCAGGATTAATGACGAGCTGGGAGGGGCTGATGGGCATAAATGAAGTTGAGGACCATTAATCCCAGCTGGTCATTTGTCTCCAGGCAATGCTTTGTGCCAAGGTCACTACTGCTGTTCTGAGACAAAAATAAAAGGAAGCTGACATTGGTACAGCGATAGTTTTAACTCAGCTGGTACAGGGTCAGTTGTTTTGTATGAATCTTTCAAGCAAATATTACACCCTCTCTGTTAGACATTTCCACTGCATAATGTGTTCTAGCACCACTTCTCCATCTAGTGAATCAACAGACATTTTCCTTCTCCTACAGCTTGCATAGAGTTGTCATTGGACTCATGGAGCCTGGCAGGCCACAGTCTCTTGCACTGAGGGTTTAGTGCAAGCCTCTTCTCCAAAGACCTACTCACCTGTGGCTAGTAAGGCACCTGAGACATCTGAATTTCTGCCAAGGTGCCAGAACTGCCACATTTACATATTGTCTCAACAGAGTATTTGGGTTTTTTCAAAAGAGTTAGGTAAAAGTAGAATGTGAAATAATTCAACTCACTTAAAAGGTCATTGAGGCAACTATGGTGACACTAGAATTGTAAGCCTTCCCAAAGTATCCTAAAAATTAATGACCCACAGTGCCTGGCAGTCCTATTGGGCCTAGTGGCACAATGAAACAAGCAGACCAGGCAGTCCTTGTCAGTAGTGTATCAGGTACCTGAAGAACCACCTGGTTTTACTTACCATAAAATGCATTGAAGTGCAAGAACAGGTTTTTCAAGTGTTTGAATTTTTCCCAGTTTCAGATGGCTTCAAGTTTTTATATAATATAAATAAAAAACATGTTCTGTGCAAAAGACCTTCAGAGAGTAACGGTGAAATCTGAACCTCCTCACAGGTTGTATAACTCCATCAGTAAACTAATGGACATCAGTCGTGTTAAAGTGTAAACATAAAAGTCCTAAAAATGTTGCGTGGAGATAGATCTGTTCAGCTGGAAGATATTAGATGAAAATGCTTAGAGATTGTTCTGAGATAGCAGGTGAAGAGATATTCAGGTCTGCTTTCCACTGGATGGGCGAAACTTTAGCTATGGAAATTTTGAAAAAAATTGTACACCAGAAGGTACAATCAGACCTTGTAGACAAAGAAAGAGCAGACAGAATTTGCATCAAAAAAGGACAATTTGAAATTCTCATAGGCAAAGAAGTTTTACTTCATCTCATCTGGGCAGAAGAAGAAAGGAGCACACCAAGGTGGCAATCAATTCAAGGACAGTATTGACAACAGGTCAGATTTTAATATGGGTGCAAATAAGTAGTGGAGTGTGCTGTAGAGTAAAAAAGAATGTCAGCTACAGAGAGGCCACAAGTGGTTTTTGCTGTTGCTTAAAGAAGTTCTGGTTGCTCTTTTGCTTGAATGGGCAGAGCCCATCTCGTCCACATCATGATCATCGTCTTTAGCGTTCACAGGATGAAAAAAGTGCTTCTCAGCCTAGAAATGTGCTGTGCAAAGAAATATTTAATTTGTGTATGTGTGTATGTGTTTTGGCCCTGCAACTAGGTGTCAGCCAGTTTTTGCTTTAATAAAAAAAACCTGTGAACGAGCTGGTTCCTGTTTACTTTTTGCAAGTTTTTCACACTTTATGGAGGTTTCCCACAAGGTTAGTATGAGAAAGAATTTTATATATGCATATTTTTCTGTAGAACGTCTGAAATAAAACTGATGTTGAAATATTAACAAGGCACGCTAATTGTGTCTTGCCAGAGAAGCTAATCAGGTGCTATTACAATGCCTGAAGGAATTAATGGTTAGCAAAGGAAGCTGTTTCCTCTTTATAGGTTGTGTCATATTGCACAATTGTTTAATGAAACTCAGAGAAAAATGGCTTAATGGCACAAAGTGCTGGAGAAGTCATGCAGAACTAGATAGAAATCACCTGGAGACTATGGGCTAGAAGCTACAGCCTCCACCTTGTGCTGCAGAAAGGGAGGAGCGTTGAGGAGGGGCAATGTCAAGCTCATATTGTTTATGTGCATGAATGACAGGAGCACTATCAGACTGGGTTAAGCGCTGTGCAATAAGGTGTTTCTCATGTCTTTTCTGGGAGATTTGTAGAGAATATACTGCACATGGGGTGTCTACAGGCTGTAGTTGCCATTATCTCACAGACACTCAGTGGCATTGCAAGTAGGACCCTGTTCTAGGGAAGAGCATGAGCGTCTATCAGGGCTGTGTGATAAGTGAGCCAATGCCCTAAGAGGGGGCCTGGGGTGATGCTGTAGCTGCCATTCCAAACATCTTGGTGGAGAAGATTGCTCCAGTTCTTTTATGAACCTCCGGACCTATGTTTGTGACAGCAATGCCCATGCCCACGCCTCCTGGTATCCACAAGGGTGAAAAAAGTGGTGGCAAATGGTCAAGCCTTAGCAGTGGTGTGAGAGCAGGAAGGGACAAGCTGAAGCAGCCAACCAGAAAGGAAATTCCACCATTCTGAAACCCAGTTAAGACATCACCAAGAAAATTAATTCCTACCTCGCAGATACTTGAGAGTGCTTCCTACCGTGCCTGAGGGCAGATCCAAGACCTTTCATGTTGCTTCTGATGAGAGAGGAAGTGTTTTCCTGTCTGAACAAACTGCATTTGCTGAGAGGGAGACAAATGGCTCTTAAATCCAAAATGATAATTAAATGTGCAGCCATTCTAACAGTATTCGTACTGGGAAATGTTATTGACGTTTCCTTTCTGCTTCTTCCAGTGGAAACACTGAGCAAATGTCTAATATTCTAATACTGCAGTAATGAGCTCTTGATAGATGTGGAATTTATTTTTCCCCGCGTCAGGTTAGTCCTGAATCCACTTGCCCTGGCAACAAGTGGCAACAAGAGTGTGTGACGAGTACAAGGGAACAACCTCACGAAAGGCTCTGAGCAACTCTTCTGAAGCCAAGACCTGCAGAGGACGTTGGTGCCACTTTGTCACTTACTGCCCGGGTCCCAGGGAAGTGCTGATCTGGGTTAATTGCACAAGCGGCGATGGAAATCCTGGATCCAAACCGCTAACGAGATTGAGTGCAGCTTGCTGAATCCTTCCCCTCCCACGTGCCTGAGCTCCGGGGACTCCTGCCTCTGCGGTGCTCTGGTATGTGAGCTATTCCACAGGCATCAGCCATGCCTGTCTCATTAGTAATTATAAACTCGCTTCCTCCTTTGCCTTGCTGCGGGTTTTTATTTTTTCAGGAATTTTCTTGAAGCAAATCCCAAACTGAAGGACTCTGGGAAAGTGGAATAATGGCTAGATTATGCTGCTCACCTTGCCTCTAGCTCGCAGTCTACCACTGATTAAACGTCCATGCACGCGCTGGGGTAATTATTATAATATTTAATGGGCTTTTGAGAAGAACTGCATCCAAACTACCTTCCTCTTGAAAAAGATGCCTTGCCACTGACCTAAAAAATGAAAGGAAGCAATTTGATGGCATTTTGTTATATAAAAAGAAAGAAAATAAAATTGTTTCGATAAAAAATGTTCAATGGAACATTGCAGTCTTACCAGAACAAAGCATTCCAGGGTTGAAATGTTTTTTTTGTTTCTGAAATGTATTTTGTTTTATACTGAAGCAAGATTTGTAGGGAGATGTAATACCTTTTATTATACTGGCTGATGCAGCTGAAAAAAAACAAGAGAAACTCACAGGCATGCAGCCCTTTCCTATTAGAAATTTTAATGTAGAGCGAAAGAAATGTTATGTCAAAATCTCAACAAATTGTTTTTGCTATTTTTTTTTATAAAAAATTACATTTAAGTTCACTTGAATTCCCATTTCAATCCCATATACTACTTTGCTTGCTGCTATGGAGCGAGAACAAGTTTTAAACAGAAGAGTGTTTTCCATTTCGCCATCTCAGGATATGAAGGATGGAAAAATTGTTCCTTTTCCCTATGACATTGGATGCAGAGCAGAACGGAGCCCTCTGTCCAGCCCCGCAGCCTGTGTGTCAGCACTGCAGCTTCTTTAGATGTTCGTTATCATGGTCAATATCTCACTGTGATGCAGAAGAATGCACTGTGTTATGTATGTAGCCAAAAAAGAAGACAAGCAAAGAATTTTATTTTTTATTTTAAGATAAAAGAATGCTGTGACGATTCACATCCCCAGACACAGGGCAGGCAGCACACAGCGCCGCGAAGAGACCTGCTGCTCCCATCACCTTCTGCTGGGAAGAGGCCGCCTGCGAGGGCTCCCGGCTGCTTTAGGAAGAGGCACCCAAACCACACAGGAATAGAGAGCCCTCTGGGCTGAGCCTGCCCCTGCAGAGAAGCGGTTTGTAGGTGCTCTGTGAGCAGCAGTGCAGCGTTTTCTTTGATAGTCGCCTCTATAACGTGCACTTTCTCAGTACATGAAAATCCCGAGAAGGAACCTATTACTCATTTGCGCTATCTTGAAATAACAGCCTTAAAGGAAAGAAAAAAAATAAGAAAAAGGAAAAAAAAAAAAAAGCTGAGGAGGTTATTTCTTTGTGCAATGGAGATTTGCTGGGCACACACGGACATCACCACTGCATTACTTCAAAGCTGCATTCACTGACTCATATATTCCCTCTAGTCCAGGCTGGTTTTAGGCCACCCTGGGACAACCAAAGGAGCTGTTCTTGTGCTACATGGCTTGCTGGTCATGCTGTCCTACATGGTCTCCCACCAGAGTGGGAGGCATTTTCTGTCTTCCAGATGTTTTCACCTCAGTCCTCTGGAGCCACAGGAGCTAGGAAGTCACTTAGTGTGCACTAATGTTGCACATCTTAATTCAAAACCATCTTTGCTCCCTTCCCTCTTGCTTCCTGCGAATGCGTCACCTCACGCTTGACGTTGTTTCCTTCCCTGTGCTCGGAATGTTTTCCCAAGATGCTCTAGCTTTGAGAATAAGCCAAGGGTTTCAGCTGAGGTACATTTTGATTGCTGGCAATTGGAGGTTCCAGCTGTGTTCTATGTGGCACCCGCCTGCCCATAGGCTGCCTACAGGAGACAGCAACAAAGTGTGGAGAGCAAAGAGCAAAATGAATGACAAAACACTGCAAAGATGCCTTCGCTCGTGATGCTGGGTTTGCAGGACCATTCTGGCAGGAATATTTTATCTTCTGTTAGCAGATAAAATTACTGATGATAGGGCTGTGGCCAGCTACGATTCTTGTACAGTGAGACCTGTTCCAGTGATCCAGACAGTGCAGGTATTTGGAGCACAGTACCGTATTTTATGTGGTCTGGGACCTTATTTCCATTCCAAAACCCACAGAATGCTTCTGGCTGCCCTCTCTGCTTCAGAGAATCCATATATCCCTTACCCACAGTAATGAAATTGTATCCTCGTTATATGAGTGTATACTTGTTATATGATGGAAAGCAGCATACTATAGAACATGGTTTACTGAAAAAAAGACCACTTTCAACATGTTGCTTGTGTTTCCATTTACCCAAAAGAATGAAATGTCAGATATACTGGTGACTGTTTATCTGTACCGAGATTTTGTGCCTGAATAATTTTGTGCATTGGCAAGAGCAGCTTTATCCACTAGATTAAATATCGCTTTCAGAGTAACATTTCTTACTTGTAGTTTGGGATGCAGGGTACTATTTTATTATCCAATTTATATTACTTGCTGGACTTTTACATGTTTTTTTATATATATATATTTCAATAAAGCTGTTGGCATGGTTGCCATTTTCCTTTCTTTTGCAATAGGACAATGGAGAACAATGCAAAGTTTTAAAACAAAACCCTGGAGGTTTTGCTCAGCTCCCAAAGAAACACAAAAGAGAGGAGGAGCACGGCCAGACTTGCCGGCAGACTCTGTTTTGTTTCAGAGATTGCTCCACCGGCCAGGATTGCTGCTGCATGACAAATTCCCAGCCGTGGCTCCCGGGAATAGGGAGCGCTCCGGAGAAACATTGCTCAGCCGGTGACGTAGGTGTCGCTTGACTGGTACCCGCCGCCCGGCTCGATCCCCTCGCCAGAGGTGGGACAAGCAACGTACAGTTTGTCCTTGGTCTCTGTGGTGCTGGTGGTTGCCTCAATGGGACCGCACATGGGAACCGCGGCCAAATATTGTTTCCTCCCTGCTGCCGTCCCATGTGCCAACACCCTTGCGAGCGCAGACCAAACCCCAAAAGCCTCTGAAAATGTCAAAGATCTTGCCAGCAGCGCGTGCTTAAGCTGCAATCTGCATGGGAAAAAATGTGCATTTAGAAAATCTGGTGCTCAGCATCACATGGAGTAGAAGGCAGCAGAGAAGGAGTCCAAACAGGCAGGAACCAGTCAAGGCAGAGCTCCTCTTCAAGCTTGGTAAACCCCCCCGGAGCCACAGTGAAACCACTCCACAAAGTGATCAGGAAAAGAGCTGCAGCATCAGGAGCGTTTATGGGCTGGGGCTGAAAGAGAGCTTTAAATGCATTTAGGAATTCTCAAGTGTGGATGATAGGCCAGTTCAGGGAGCAAGAGGAGCTTAAAAATGTGTCTGTGTTTGCAATCTATATTGCGAGGTATGAGAAAACCTAAGGAAACCAGAAAAGCAGCAGAACTCCCATGGTGTACAAATTACCAGCTCTATATATGCCAAAATATGACCTCTAGCTAGGATATAATAACCAGCTCTCATGAACAGCACTCATTATATTGGGTCCATTATAACAGTGCAGCCACATGACAGTGCCATAGGCTGTGATGTTTTTACTCAGAAGAGTTTCAATTTTCTTCCAAGAATGAAAGTTTCCCATCATAAGCTTATTTCTGCATCCTGCACTCACTTTTATTTAATATTTCTTTTATTGTCTTTTGTTTTGCTCATAAGGTGGGAAAGAAACGTCACTAAAAAGTCTGTATTGATCTGTACACAACAGGGCAGGTATTTAGCTAGCATAAATCAGTGTGATAAACACCATTGAGAACTTCAACCAGAGCACTGTAAATTTGCTGGATCAGAGTGTTTGCCAATGACCAAAAATATCTCACAGGAACAGTCGATTTGGCCTCTGTTGACACAGCAAAGGATACTGCTAAGTCAGCAAGGAAACCTGGATGTGCTGTGTGACGACTAAAAAGTGTTTTCTCATTTATTTGCTTGGCTCTTCTTCTGGCATACTGAGCATGAGATAAAGCAGGGAGCAGAAGTATCTGACTATGGAATAGGTGGTTTCGTGCAGGAACCCCTGGATGGTGCAGGCAGAACATGGCAGAGTTCGTGGTCTCTGAGTAGCTGCCCTTCATCTGCTCCCACTTGGTCAGGAAGCAAAATCACTGCATACAAATGGATCTGTAATAGGAAAATCTATGCGTCTCCATCATATAGAAATCTACATCTGAGCAAGTGACCCTACACCCCACTTACAATTCATGGGAATTAATAAGTAGATAAAAAAGAGAGTGCAGGAGAAAAAATTTTGAACTGTACAGAATCTAAAAACTACCCAAGAGAAAGGCAATCCTGCAGTGCCCATCTCCTTCCTATTGGCCATAATGGAAATGCAGAGCAATGAACTCCAACGGAAATCATTATTTCAGCCCAGACAGAGCTCATATGGGAGAGAGGGGACCCTGGCAGCTTTCTCCCTAGCAAGATGCTGCCCTGAGCATGGCACAAGTCCATGAAGCTGTGGGAAAATGCTCAGAAGAGTCACACAGGAGTCAGCTTCCCAGGGAGACAAGACAAACAGGTTTCCACTCCAGGTGCAGGATATAGCATCTGTCAGATCCTGCAGATATAAGTGTTCCCTGATAAGTCAAATTGCCAGTTAGAGGCTGAAGAACACACGGAGAACTCTCTAGAATGCCAGCTTTTTCCATATAGCCAGGACAGCCTCTTGAGCACGGAATTTTGTCAGCTCTGTGGCACAATTCTTGCTGTGACCTGCCTTATTGTTTGCAGTAGGAGCTGGAGCTTCTTGCAGCCTTGGCAGAGTTGCAGAGTTGGGTCTAAGAAGGTTGATCTCACCACGCCAGTTAGATGTCTCCTGCAGCCTCTACTCAGTTTGTCTTCTTGTCATGGCCAACAAAGGACATGGAGCATTTCAGGACAGTCCCTATGTAAACAGGCTGTAAAATCCAGGGCAAAATGGCAAGTGAGAAACATCCCAGTGAAGGACTAACACACAGTGTGCCAGCAGGATCATGCTAGACAGGCAGCGACGGGGCTATTGAGAGCTAGCAGGCTAACACAGAGGTCACGTTGTCTTCTCCTCGCCTTGTCCTCCCCTCTCTGGTCCTGGGTGGTCTCGCTGACCTCCCTAGCCCGGCTGGCAGCAGTTTGTCCCAGATCAGGTTTCTCCCTTGCCAAAGGATCCCAGTGAACACAGTGTGAACCTCAGTGAGGATGGGAAGAGAGCAGGATTTATAGTGGGCCCCTCGAGCAATATAATTTCTCCCTTTGTGCCCTGCCTCCAGATAAACCCCCTTTTTGCCTGTCTCTGTCTTTATTTAAAGCTGACTTTTGTCAATGAAATTGTTTTGCTCTAAGTTCTGTGCATCCCTGTGTTCCATGCTAACAACCTCTGAGTGTGCTGGCCAAGGGTATTGACTGATGTCAGAGACATGAAGTTCTCCAGTGTTGTGAAAACAAATAAATACAACCAATCTTTTCAATGTGGAAAAAAAAAAATCACGAGTCTAATCCTATTGAGGAAACACTTCCAAATGCTTTGCTAGTGAACTATTTTTTCACTTTCTTTCCAATTTACCTGCTTATCCAAGTGACCCTGTGTCAAGTACTATCTATCTTGACTTAGTAGTCGCTTAGAGTGTTTCCTGCCCTGAGATGAGCTTTGGGGTTGAGGACACTGAAGTTACATTTTCCTCGGTGGAGACTTCCAGAGACAAGGAAGCCTCATGGGGATGTGGTGATGCTGAAAGAGCAGAGGTTCCTTTTTCATTTTTGGCCAGCCTACCCATGCACCTTCACAAGGGATCGCTGCATTTACAGACCAGGTGAGCATGACAGCCTTTAGGAGCCATGGGGACTCATGGTGGGAAGCATTGGATGGTAGAGGATTATGATAGAAACACTGACACAGATCCCAAGCTCTACTTATCCTGCCTTTCCTATCGTGGTTGCTACAGTGGTTCTTGCCCTAGTAAAAGAGCATCAGCAGGGGATTTGCTAATAAATTCTGGTGTGGGAGGATGTTCTTGCTGCAGATACTGCCTGTCTCCAGGGAAAAAGATACCAAGTGTGTTTTAGAAAAGGTCTTTCCATGCATTAATTAGAGCAACACTGAGTCACCCATCTTATTACACTGCTGATAGGTATCAGCAAATATTTCCTCCACAAGCTTTTGACATCTTCCAGGGGCTGCAAGTAACAGCTCAAAGAAATATACGGTTTCTTTTAACAGTGCTAGATGAAAATTTGGGCGACCTGTTTGCTGATGGGTCTGAATGTTTGCTAGTACCTTGAGCAGGAATTGGGAGGGATGTTGAATCCTGACTCCTTATCTTCAGGACAGAGGCTTAGGAGGAGGGAACTTACTGCCATGTGGCTGGTGGGAATGCCTTGATCGGGCCCATTCTGACTGGATGACATGAGGATCACAGTTTAGTGAGAGGGTGGAAGGAGTGAGAGGTGACATTCGTCAGAGTTTTTCACACTGGTGACAATAGAGAAGGACTCACAATGTTCTACTAACACCCTGATCCAAGTGCACCCTGGCTTCAGAGGGCTTCACCTCAGTACCATGGAGGACCAAGTGGTAGAAGAAGGCTGGAAGTGCAATTTGTGTGCAGTAGAAAATGTTCTTGTGGAGAGAGGGGAAAAAAAAGACAAAAGGGAAAAAATATCCCCCATACTATTTGTGCGATATTAATTCTCCATATTCTCACTCTGGGAGAGGTGAGGAGGCAGCTCTGCAGGCTCCAGACCCCACCAACAAAAAGAAAACCAACCAGATCTTTCATGCTGGACAGAGGGTATGAGCATTAATTTCCCAGATCTCCTCCTGCTCTGGAAAGAAAGGATGCTTAAGGAAGGTTACTTGCCATGTCTGCCTTAATCCCAGGCTGCCTGAAATTCCCTCTCCTGAAGTGTTCTGAAATATTCATTTTGCTTTCTTCTTGTGACTACTACGGCACTATAATAATGATTTTCCTGGTGGAATATTAAAAACGTCTTGGAGAAACTGATTCCTTTTAACACAAAAATTTTAATTCATCCATTTCCACCAAAAGTCTCCTGAGCAGCTCTACCAAACAAGAAGCCGGAGCCAGTGGTTTCAACAAAAATCTTTTAAAGCACATTTTTAGGTCTCTTGGCTTACAGAATGTGTGAGGCACTACTAAGAAAAACCTGAGGATTACGCCATAATTATGTTGTGATTTGACTTATACTTTCAGAAATTGTGAAGCAGACAATGCAAGAAAAGAGTATTTAAAAAGCAGTAAGCAAAATTATGGAACTGATCCTAACACAGAAATTACCGTACTTGTTCCTTCTATTTTATTTTTTCCTTTTGTAAGTCAAAGCACAAGCTAGAGAGCCTAACACATTTCAGAGCACCACGAAATCCCCTTGGCAGACAACTAATTCATATAGAAGAAAAAGCACTTTCCCAGCTTCAAAAATTAATTAAAAATGCCTGGTGTGACTCTAGAAATCACACGCTGAACCTGTGTGGTACATTTTTAATGAAAAAATACTCCTGAAATTCATTAAATTTTACAGATTTATACCTTCCAAATAATTCAGCACAACATCTTCAGAACTAGCAATGATCTGAACTTCCAAATTAATAATTATGTGGAATGACATAAATAAGATATATGAGATGCAGTAAATACAACCAGAAGTTCTGCTTCACACATATAAAAAAAAAAAAAGAAAGAAAAAAGAAAAACAGTTAATTGGGAAGACTGAAAGGAAATATGTCATTTGATACAAATCAAAAATGACAGTTCACAAATAATTCAATGTTTTCATTATTACTCTTTATGGGTTCTGTAGGGTTTAAAGTATTGCCAACTATTGTAAACTTCCACGCAAGAGGTAACTCTTTGGTGTGGAGTTCTATTCCATGCCCATTTGGTAGAAGGTGACAGCAGCTGTATTTAAGCAGTAAAAGATCTGCAGAGGGACTTGTGATCCAAATTGACTAGAGTATTTGATGGGTATCTTGGGAGACCTTGAAGGGACCTGATTTTAAAGGATTTGCTGTGCTCAGCACTCTCTCAAGTTCTCCCGATAAAAGAAGTTCTGTACCCAGAATTATTAATGATACTTTGAAAAAATGGGATAGAAATGTGCATATTAATGCTATGAAAAGGACTGTATCTTGAAATTTGCTATGAATGGCTTCTTCTAGAGAAAAAAAAATTGTTTTTCAACTTGAAAATCACATCTGCTAGAAGATTAATCACATATATTTATTGAAAGATAATTTTAAAATGCTGTTTAATTCCCAATGTCATATAAAGAATATAGTTGTCTTTTGGAGTGCTCTTTAAAAATTTAGGTCCTGGGCTTGTCTGTGCAACCGTGAAAGTAATGAACACCCACTGGGATGAATAGTCCCATTGACTTCCAGAGGGATTCCTGTATAAACTCATGTTCTCCAGCACAAGGAAAGGCCACACAAACCAGACCTTAACACAAGGGAAGACTAATATTTTTAAAACCCGGCCAAGATGCCAAGACTTAAGACTTACATACTGTCTGTGAGTGACTTACTGCTCTCACACTCAATATAGTAATGGCCTGACCTGCCAAATGGTTCTGCAGCATCCACCATGGCTGCACCTACTCATTCCAGGGCAAAGCAGAGGAACAAGAAGGGGCTTAAACACTTTATTACCTCTGGCTGGCTATACCACAGCAGGCCTTCCTGCTGTGCACATTTATTTTTGCAGCCCAGCACAGCTCTATCCAGCTGTCTGACATCCTAGTTGAAAACACTGGGAAGCAAACTCGAGATTCCAGAGGTCTTGGGGCTCATTATCTAAATGTGCCGTTTCTTTCACTTTTTATGTATACCACTAATTTTAAAAAGTGAATTCTACACAAATGAAGCCATATCTTAAGGATGTCTTCGTGTTTGTCTATTACTTCATGTTGACTATTACTAAGCAAAACAAATTGTTTGAATTTTGCAACAATTTCACACCTTCCTGTTTAGAAGAAGATTCTTTGGGTGTTTAGTTGTCTAAAACATTTTTTTTTATGAGTGAGGGTGAGAGAGAAGCAGACAGATCAATGCACACTTTGGGTTGCAGCACATGGCTTGGGATTGTAGCCATCCTGGAAGGGCACTCCATACTCAAGGAATTAGCATGAGTGAAAATATAAGAATGGAGGTGGATAACATCCTCCTTTAATTGTGGAGAAGGGGAGACTTTTAGGTCAAATTACACTTTACTTTATAGCAGACACAGTTTCAATGAAAGGAGATTATGCACAGCACAAATTAAGAACAAAATGTAATGTTACGTTTGTGCTGGGAAAATCAAGCTTAAGGGAGAAGTAACAGTGGGAGCGAGAGCAAGAAACACAGGACACTCCAATGCTTCCCACAAACATATCAGAAAGATAATAGTTAAAATAAAGGAGTTTTAAGTCCCAACATCTGAAAAGAGCTGCCAGGATTTCTTCACATTTTCATGAACTCCTCAGAAAATTAAGTATGTTCTCTTAATGCATTTCTTAAAGGCTTTCCCTGCCTACAGAACGGCCATGGATTAGCAGTGGTGGAAAATTCAGGGGAAACTGACCCTTAGGGAAAATGTAATTAGCTCAAAAGGCCACATCCTGGAGTCTGATAATAGGCAAATATATTGTTTAGTGTAAGCAGATCCAGGAAGCCAACAAATGCTTGTCGCTTGGGCGATAAGCAAATGTCTTTTCCAGGAAGCACTTGTGCTGTGAAATAGCAAAAACTCCCAGGTGAGGCAGGGATGGGTTATGAGATTAGGAGAGGGAGTTGTTTGCCCTCGTCCCTTTGCCCCTGTTGACATTCCTGGAGCTGCTCCTTCTCACCTGCAGCTTCAGGTGGATGGGAAACTCACTCCATGGGGAAGGCAGGAGAACTTGCTGCAGATGAGAACTCAGGAGTCTGCCGGGCTGTAAATCCTGGGAAACCTGCAGTGCTCAGTGTCTTGAGCTTTAGCATTAGCCTTGGAATTCGAGCAATTTATGGAAGTTTGCTGCACCATGCAGGGACTGAGGGACTGAGATGCCTTCCTCTAGAAGAGGTTTGGCTGAGTGCAGACTGCTGGGGATATTGACTTGTTTTGGGCAGATGTGCACAGTGATCACTCACAGCTTTACCAATTTTCAATTTTTTTCTTTATATCTCATGTGTGTTTAACTACATTTTTTTATGTTTTGCTCTTCCTGCCTGGAAAACTGAGTTGTAAAAGCCTCTCTTGTTGAAATCAGTCATCCTGACTCATTGCTGGTGGAAAGTCCCTTGAGATATCCCAACACATGAACTTTACTCTGGGTAGGCATGAAGATTTTGACATCTGTACCTGTCATTGTCACAGATGGGTGATATCTGCCTCAACCTATATTCTTCAGTCCATTGCTTTCAACACAACAAAAGGGCCAAGGTAGAGTAGAAAAAGGCTCAATCCATCCTAGCAGCCCCTTTGAGTGCACTGGAAGGGTGATGTAATCTCCTGGCTATGGTGACTCCATTTCCCTACATGTGGAATTACTTTTTATTCCTCTATTTCCAGCAGTCCAGTCTCTGCTATCAGCCCGGTGCTGCTGAGCACTCAGAGCTGCCCACATTGCAGAAAGCAGCATTGCAGACCACAGACTGACTCATTTCATCATCCATGGAGCACTGAGGGATGGAGACATCCCTCAAAGGCACGGTTGGAGGGAAGAAGGTCCCAGATTTAGGAATCTCAGGCTGTTACCTTTTTGTGCTATTTTTTTTCTTTAGTGAAAGGAAAATTACAGAGCAGTGTATGCATCTGCACAGTCTGATTCCAATTTTCAGCATCAAGCCTGCGATGTTGTTTTTAAAAAGAAACTCTAGAAAAGGGCAAAGTGTGACATGAAAGTATAGGAATAAACAGGGAATTATGTAGGACCTCCCTATTAGAGAACTGTTCAATAGGAAAACAAGGTGTGTGGAGCAGAAGCAGCTCTTCCCCCGTTCCTGTGTTCCCTGGCTCCTTGCTCAGTCTGGCGGGATGTGACTGCGGCCAGCCCACACACCCGGAGCAGATGATGTGGGGCTGTGCCAAAATGCCAGAGCAAAGCTGGAGCTGCCGAGTACCCTTCCCTGCCTGCTGGGATGAGCAGCGGGAGCGCTGCTGCCGGGCACGGAGCCAGCAAGCTGCCATGGGAAGCACAAGGAAGAGCCCGAGATGAGAGGAGATGTTTTAAATCTGGTTATTTTTGTTCAGGAGGGTTCCCCTCGGAGCTGATCTTGGGGGAGCTATCACCATGCAGCCTTCGTGCCGGGAAAGACGCTGCCCTCCCAGATTGAAATATTTCACGAGCAGTCATCAGTTAGAAAGCAAACAAACAAACAAACAGAAGAGCCCACCCCTTTTGAAAGCACTTATAATGGGAGAAAAAAAGAAACAAGCTTTAATTTTCTGATTCTTATTCATTTTGTGTTGATGGATTAGATGAGTTTATATTATATTTTTTTCATACTGTGTATGTATTATAGCAATATTATAGTAAACTGGCTACCAGTCCTTTGGCTTATGTTGCTTAAAATCTTCAGGCTTCTGGGAGCAGCTGTCTGGTAGAGCAAGGTCCCTGTTCATATTCTGCTCTAACCCAGCACATTTTCAGTGTGTCTCAGTACATATCGTGGGACTGTTGAACAGGGTCACAGGAGAAGAAGAAGAAGGAGCAAAGAACCAGATATGAAAGCAGGTTGCTCAGTTTTCTTTAATTTTGAACTTTTACGCAATAAATGATGTCTTCTGAGTCTGGTTTGTTTTATATCGGTCACACATGAAGAACTCTCCATGAAGAGGAACTCTCTGAGACTGTCCCGCTGGGAATTTCTTTCCTTTTATTAAGACTAGAAGAAAATCGTTTCTAACTAAGCTGAAGCAGCTGCTGCCTTGACACAGGCTTTAGGGAAGAGTGAGGGTTGATGCTCTTGCTTTCCAAAGGGCAAGCATCCTCAGAGGCTCGCTACCATGCATCTACTTGCCTCTGCTTTACAGGTGCATTGAAAATGAGAATTGGAGCTACAGGATTAAGTTCTGTTAAGAAAAAAAATATAAAAGAAGAAAAAGAAAACAGAAAGAAAGAAGGCAGAAGATTTATCCCACAGCCTCATAGGTCTAAAAAGTGCCAAAATTCCTAACTGAGTAGGGATGTGTGGCACACTTGGGGACGAAGAAGGGTCAGGGATGGGTCTGAGGAATCTGAAGCAATTGTAATTTCATCAGTCATTACCCCTCAATTTAAAAAATGTATCAGTTCTTTGACCTTCCCCTTGTGTTAGAGCTCCCAACCACCTTCAGGCCCTTTTCCTTCAAACTCCCTGCTTTCGGATCCATTCCCCTCCATGTGCCCAGGAAATGCTTCCCTGAGAAAACACTGGGCGTGTGGAAGAAAATAGCCTGATGCCCACCCACAACTTCTTGTTCCTTGTTCATTAGCAGAGGAATGGTCTGAGAGGCAACAGGCAAAGCTATAAACTGAAGCTATAGATCAGAGGAGGAGAACTGCAGTAGTTAAATGGGCACCTCGGTAGCGGCTTAAATGACCTGGAGAGTGAAGTCTCTAGAGGCGATTGAAGTGTCTGCTGTCACAAGTGAAAACATCTGAGTGTCAAGATGTCTTTTGCATCGAGCTCCGGTCTCTGGTTCCTGCATGGAGGGGTCAGCCGTGTCTCAAGCCCCCGGAGACGCCGCATCAGCAGAAAGTGCTTCACATCAAGGGAGGATGGGGACATTAAGCACAAGAAAAACTGCAGAGATGAGAATAGTGTGGAAGGTAAAGTTGATAAAGGGTGATGGAAAATCAAAGTCTGAGTCAGGGCAAGGAGGGAGGAAGGCAGAGAGCTAGGGAGAGAGACAAAAGGCAGACTGAGAGAAAATGAGAGGAGGCTGAGAGAAAAGAAACTGGGGCAGGAGAGGAAAAATGGCAAAACGGAATGGCAAAAGCAGAACGAGAAAGAGCTCTGAATAAAAAGCAGATGAAGAAAGGAGCAGAGCACAATGGAACAGAGAAAAATAAACAGGACTTTCAGAACAGCAAATCTCTCCATAAAGAAGTGACATGAATGGAGAGGGATATGGACCCTCCCGTCTGCCAAGCTGTCTTTGTACAGAAAGGATATGTCATTCCCAGGAACAACCTATTGGCAAGTAGATGGGTGGGACCAAAACTTTAAATGTACTTCCCTAGCTCTATAGCAGAGACCCTGTCTATCCCAGGAACAAAGCACATGTTAAAGCCTCATACTTCTAAGGAGACAGGAGGATCTGGGATGGAGGGAGGAACCAAATTAGAGATGACTTCTTGCTTCAGCAGGTACCCACAGAGAGATTTCCCCTCAGGGGGTTTCTTTCCTTGCAGATTCGCATCCAGTTGGGGTCACAGTGGCAGCAAGATGGATAAAGTTGATTGACACCAATTGCTAGTCAGTGTCAGGCACGGTTTAAGGTCTTGAAATCACTTTTAATCAGCATGACTGTATGGTAAATTAAGTCAAGGTGAACTTCCTCGCTTGCTTCAGTGGATCAAGTGCCAGCAAGAACATTTATTCTTTATTCATGTAGTTTCTGTCTCCACTTCTGCAACTTCCCCACTGGCTCTTCAAAGCCTGTCTGTCTCTACTAAATACTGTGCCAGCCAAGCACATCAACCTCCCATCTCCATTTTGTGGTGGCTTTGTGCTCATTCTCCCTTTGAACCTCGTAACCTGGTGCGAGAGTCAAGTCGTGAGGGTACCGTTTGACATGGAGCCCAAAGCTGGACAGATCTATCCATCCTCTTCCATATGCTGCCCAGCTCCGTGAGCACAACACCTAGGCAGCAGCCAAAAACATCCTCCAGTGCTAACTAACTGTTTATGTGCTGTCCCACTCCAAAGGTAGAGCACTGGTAGCTTCCCACTGTTCCATACAAAGAGATTTGTTCTTGATTCTTTGATGTGGCCTAGAAAACTGGTCTTTTCCACTCTGAATTCATGTCCCAGCAGAGTGGAACAACAGGGACTTGCTGCTTTCAGAGTCACTGCATCTGATCAGTTAAATCAGAAAAGCAGAAATATTTCCTTGTGTAAACAACCTGGCCATCATTTTTCAATTCTTTGACCCTTCTCTCTGGAACCTGTTACTGTCTCTCTTATTGCAGAGTTTAGCTGCAATCACTGGCAAGCTCTCAGGCAATTTTTCACCATCTGTTATGATTATTCAAGCTACTAGGAGCCTCTGGAATAAATACAAGTATATCTGGTCTTGTCCTTAGTGTAGTAACTAGATTAATTCCCTTCCATTTTTATCTCCTATGAAAGAATTGTCATATAGAACCTTTCTAGTTTTAAATCTACAGACTTTTTTGATTCAGGTGTTCAGAATGAAAAGAAAAAGTCTTAAGGAATTGGAAATACGTGTCTGAACTGCATTTCCTCTTCTATCCTGACATCTACCTAGAACTAGCATCCTGGATATACAAGGCAATAGAAATTAAATTATATCTAAAGAAAAAAAAAAAAAAAGTAACTCAGTAAGTTGCCTGAGGTCATTATTTTATCTGTTAAAAAAAAAAATCAATTTTAATAGAATAGATTCAAATTCTAAACAGAATTCTTTGACTGTCTGCCACTTCAGAGCTGCCTGGTAGCAGAAAACCCTGAGTTTGACTTGATGCAGACCTTGATGCTAAAGCTATTTGTAGGTGAGGGCATTGAAGAACATGTCAGAACATGCATGCTTTAGGATGCATATGCAGTAGATATTTCATTACTTGGATCCCAAAGGGGATGTATTTGGTTTCAGAAATCATATGCAACAAATCTTTTTGCTTGGTTATTAGTTATTACACTGTGCACCAGCTTCAGCGCCTCCTGTATGTGCTGGGGCAATGGATCCAGGTTTTATGTGTTGGATAGTTAGGAGCATTAGTAGCCCAGCAAACTGATAGAAAGAGAGCAACGTGTCACACCAAGGCAGAAGATAACACTGTGGACATCAGGAAAAGTCCTGCACCTTGTTTCTGTGCTGTGGACTGTACAGCTGGTGAGGTAATGATAAGGTGCTCCTTGTTTTGGGCAGGCATACAAATAGATGATGCTAGAATCACCGAGATAAAGGAGGAATGGTTGGTTATTTTGAATTTGCTATTATTTCTTCTGGCTTTTAAAACAAGTTTGTGAAATAGTTCACATTTAGATCTCCTGATTTTTTTTCTTCCACCATTCGTTTTTGATTGTTTTAGTACAGAGAATTTTCACACATTGCTGGAGACTACGAAGGATCTCATTCATGGGTATTTTCAGGGGGTGGGATTCAGACCACTCTCAGAAAGTCAGCCAATCCTTGAAAACATATGGTATTTTTAAAGGAAATTTTGCTAGTCATCTTTGGACTCTTGCTGCAGGACTATTAAAACTTGTAGCCTGGGCAGATGCCAATTCCCTTCAGCTAAAAGACCATACCAGGAAAGTGTTGGTAACACACCGTTAGGATGGTCTGTCTCAACATGGAGAGAACCGACCTTGTCTTACACAACATTTCTACCCTTGGATGAGAGCACGTGGATTCAGCCCAGCTCACATTTGATGTCTCCATCTCAGCGCCTGCCATTATATTCTACCCAACTGAAAACGTGTCAATCCATCCTTATTGTAGGGTTATTAGATCACACTTTTTGCACCAATATAGATAGTGAAAGCTCATGGAGTTATTACAACAGGTATTATACTGACAGATGCAGTGCGATACTAAACTAGACAACATCTCTTGCTGAAGGATCAGTTTCTGGAGCTGTTAGCTGAATAAATTCATGTATACTTGAATATAGCAAAAAGAGAACCTGTCGTGTACACATTAACTTTAGCTGTTGGGGAATAGCTGGATTTTCTAACCTACTTTAGCATTCTCCTGGTCAGCGGTGGGATCTGAAGACACAGTTCCAGACTACAGTGCCCCATTCTGCTCTACCTTCCTATAATTTGTTCCTCTACCAAATGCAGAGATCATTTTATCTGAGTATTACTAACCTCTAATAGCACCCACTGTAATCTGAGATACTTAGCAGAATATAAGATACTTACTAGAATCTAAAGTTCTGTTAGAGCATCTTGAAATCTTTAAATGGAAGATATTTCAGGAGAGCACAAGACCCATGAATTTTTTCTTCTGTGTTGATCCCTTTTTTTATACAGAACAGCAAATATAGGTTGTTCTGTCCTCTCTGTTACAGTAAGAGTTAGATATAGTCCCATCATAGGACAAAACACAGCGCTCACAAGTAATATTCAGTTGAAGAAAGCACAGTTTTACTACAGCCCTAGTACTTTCCCCCGTGATAAATAGTTCTTAGCATTTCCACTATATCATTAGGGAATTCCTTTAAGGATCAGGTGTGAACCGTTCTGCACAATTAGTCAACGTGGAAATCCTTTAGTCAAACAGTGGTTTAGTTAAGGTTCAGATTTAAAGATGCGATGAAATATAAAGTTCAAGAATGTTTCCCCAAAAGCTGATTCCACAAAGATTTTGAATGTCTCATGTTACTAAATCATTTCTTATTTGTGACCTTCTGCTCTGCGTACAGCACACACTTGCCAAATTTAGACTGAAAGGTGGCTTATATTTTATTAGAAGTTATGACAGGTCAGGCAAAAATTGGATTTTGGAAGTTACAGTGAGTTACAGCCTTGGCTTGGATGGTTTAAAAAAACACCAGAAGATAAATAGATGATACATGCCTACCACTGCACATCGATCACAGTGACCCAGCTCTGAGAATGGGTCTTGCTGCCTTTATTTCATTCCCTGCAGCCCTCTTTCTTTGAACACTGAACAGGCTTCATATGGAATAAGAAGCATCCTCAATGATGACACAGACAGAATTTAGCTTTTTCGAAATTTAATTTATGGCTACCAGTGATGCTTTTCTGCCAGCGTAACTTTTATAGGAAAAGAAAGATATCCAGGAGCTGACTTGTGGTGCTACTAGACAAATCTTTGAAAGAGGAAATTGGCAAAGAAGGGAAGGGAAGGGAAAGGGAAAGGGAAAGGGAAAGGGAAAGGGAAAGGGAAAGGGAAAGGGAAAGGGAAAGGGAAAGGGAAAGGGAAAGNGGGAAAGGGAAAGGGAAAGGGAAAGGGAAAGGGAAAGGGAAAGGGAAAGGGAAAGGGAAAGGGAAAGGGAAAGGGAAAGGGAAAGGGAAAGGGAAGAGAGGGGAGGGCACCTGAACCAAAGGAAGTTTATCTCTTCAGGGAGGGTATATTAGAGAAGTAGTCCTTCCAGAACAGTGTTAGAGATGTTATTGCCATGACATGAAGGATGTATCCTCTGCTCCCCAGCAGTGTGTGCTCCATCACTCTCCTTTGATGCTCATCCAGCACTATATTCTGTTTTAGAAGAATCATAAGACATCAGTAACATATTCCCCTTGAGTATCAAAAGTGCTTTTCTCTGGTCCTTGAGGCAAGCAGTCTGGATTTGCCTGCCATATGTGACTGAAATCCTCCGAATGTCATCTGTCTCTGCAGTGTGAATTGGACTGTAAAGATAGACTTCAAGCACACCAGTGCTGATGGACAGGATAAGGAGGAAGAACACGCAATTATTGTACAAGACTCTCACATCATGCCTTGCAGAACAGCTGTGCAATAGGCTTGGAGATGAGTTGGAGATGAGCCAAAACTCAAAGGTCCTTAAGGGATCCACCTTTAGCACAGAGATGAAACCTCTAAGTAAGATATGAATAGCCTAGTGCCTGACTGGGAGCATGTTTTGGTCATACATAATGTGTGTCAGCAATGGGGAAACCCTGAAGGCCCAAGATGTATTCAATGGTTGTGCTGTCCAGTTGTATCCAGCACCTGAACCAAACAGATCTGCTGCAAGGAGAAGACACTTATGACTTTGTCTATTGAGTTGTAGCAGCAGAGAATTCCATTTTCTTCAAGTCAAAATCCAATTTCCTCATTGCAAACAATCCACTTTACCTTCAGCCTGGAACTTTATCCATCAGAGAGGAGACAGCAGCAGATTGTCACCTTCTCAAATGAAGCAACCTATTTCTCCCTAAATAAGGCCTTGTTAATGAACTGCTTTGGACTGTTGGCTATGTGTAGGAAATGACACTTTATCACTGCTGTTGTCCTTTAATACATACCTATATTCCCCTTCCAGAGTGACTTCATTATCACTTATTTTCCAGATGCCCCTTTTATCCAGTTGTTAGGAAAAGTGATCATGACCCTCTAAAATGCATTTTAATCCCTAATGGGGGATTCATCTAGTCATGTTCAAGGAAATCAGCAAAACATGGTTTATTTACCATCTAGGGGACAGAGAACCTCTGAAACAGCCTGGGTTGGTGAGGCTGATAATGTAATAAATCAGTCTTTATATTTTATGAGCCTGTTATCTTTTCTATGACAGTATTATTCACCTGCTGCTTTCATTGTGAAAATAGTGGCCACACCTGGATTGGTAAATGACAAAGTTTGGTCACGGATGTTTTAAATTTGGGTTGAACACAAATTGCCTACAGTACAGTACATATGGTTCTGTTTATGTCTCCTCTCTGTACATAATGGGATATGTCATTAAGATGTAGAGGGAGATCCAGGACCTTGTCTTTCACAGAATAACAACAATTTACAGCAGCTCCTTCTCTAAAAGGCTTTTCTGCAATTTCTACAGCAATTAAGGCAAGAGGTTGCTCTACAGATTATTCAGATTTATGCAAGGAATGCAGGTACACTTCTGGTTCATATTCTAAAATAGTTTTTGTTTCCTTGGTGTCTAACGGGCCGGGCATATGAATCTAAATATTTTAAAACAAGTATTTAAAATAAATCAATTCTCCAGGCCTCTGTTCTGTAAATGGATCATAAAGGGAATCTCTCCAACCTGATAGGAGATATCTGCAGGCAGTGGGATGTTATTGTGGATTCTGCCAATATGGGTCTAATGGCTCTATTTACAGGATTATGTCCAAAGAGAACTACAGTTACTGTTTCAAGTGACTTGGAAATATATATTCTGTGGTTATAAGACCTATTGCAGTTCATCTCCCTTGTATTTAACAACATGAGTACATAAAGATCCCTGAACTTGGGATCAGAAAGGGTAATAGAAATTAAATTTCGTCTTAGGAGCATTGTAATGAAAGTGTGTCAAACAATTGTTTATTTTTTTACTTGAAGTCTCAGACACCTTCCTGGTAGCAGAAATCTGCTGAGTTATTTCCAGATATATAAGACGGGCCTTTGCCAAGTAGGGAAACAGTCTTAAACTTAGTCTGGGCTTTGCTGGTACTTATTATGAAATCAAGCAATATAGAAATGGACACAAAGGCTATGGACAAGATGCCTGGAGATAAACTGAATTATAAACATATACAGATATGAGCTACATATATGTCTTTCCATATACATACCCATGTGCATATATACATATACATACACACTGTTCTTTTCCATGATGCTTATCACTTTAGTGTCAAAGCTTGAAGTTGATTAGTGTTGATTCCCTGATTCCCTAGCACTGATGCCATGATTCAACAGAGACAAAGATCTGGAGAGGAAAATGTGGAGAAGAATGGAAGTTTAAATGAGTGAGTTGCTGGAGGACATGTCGAGAGCCAGTTGCAATCTCCTGCCTTTCACACTATGCCAACAAGAGGCTCACCTTTTCACATACCTAATATAAAATGTATCTTATATTACTAAAATTAAGCTTGCATTGGGACATATTAATCCAAACCTGTCCTGATCAAGTACAGGTAAATACGAGCAGGGTAACACACTAACCTAAACAACAAGTGAAGAAATTAGCACTACTTCTCCCCTACCCAGTTATGAGCATATTTTCACATAGGAGTCCAGTCCATGTAGTCAGCTAGTCAAAAAGTAGCAATGGAAACAACATGGATGAGAGATGTAAGCAGAAGATTAGATTAAATTGAACAACATTTTCCTTTATAAGAACATGCAGAAGGAGAGGCCTCTTTTTATGGAAAGCTAAAGGTCATGCACTGCTTAGGTAGAAGTAAAATTTGTCTGTTCTGCTAACTTGGAAAACAAACTGTTAAAAATGTAATAAAATTGGACTTAGGATTTGGAACTTGGTTATTTTTAAATGTTTACGCATGAGTCGGGTGAAATACACCTATTCTGAGGAATTCATGTTCACAGGAGAGAATTCATATAGCAATTAAAAACATGGGTATAAAGGCTGTAAGATCTGCAGGATAGAAATCACACTGCTTACAGAGTCCATGTGTTATCTAGCACAGTGATTTCATAGTCCCTGATTTAGGACCCATAGCTCTAGGCACCACCATAACTGTAGTGTCTGTAATCCCAGAATAGTAGGATGAATACAATTAAATCACTGCAATGGAAAGCACCTGATCCACTGATTTCAGAATGCTTTGGGAAAAAAAACTCTTGTTGGCTTATATGTGATCTATTTATTTATGGCAAAAAAAAAAAAAAAAGTCTCGTAGATAAAATTTTGGTAACTAAAGAACTCAACCTTCTCCCTGCAAAGAAATACATACAATCCTGCATCTACATCAGTCTTAAAAGGTACACTGAAAGCCCTTCTGAAAAGCTAACTCAGCAGTGCCTGTTTCTGTGTAGAGGGTAATGACCAAGAAAGAACTTGGAGCCCACGAAATTAAATCAGTTCTTTAATGAGAGAAATATTTACAGGGATGCTGCAGCTTATTGAGTATCATTCTAGCCATGCGTGCACAGACTGAGCTGACAGATGTCTTCATTTCACTTTTCTCTCTTGGAGCTTCAGGCAGGTTGTTACAGGGCAAAAGGCACAGGATTTGCCTGGGTGAACAGCAAAAGTGCTACAGTGTGAACACAGTCCTGGCAGGTCTTTGAGGGGATGGAAAAGGTGGGACTCTTGAAACAACTGTCCCCATAAAATTCCAAGCAATCATCATGTCAGGTAATATGCTTCCCTGAAGGTTATCAATTTAACGTGGTACTTTGACAAGACCACTAGCCAGAGAAAAGCACATTAGATTTATTGTATCATCAGAACAAACTTCCACCCTAAGGAAGACAGTTGTGTGAAGAAGAAACCACCAAATACAGAAAATAAATACTTCAAGGCCTTTTAATACAACACTATGAGATAAGGCTTCATATCCCACAATATATTCTACAATACACCACAAAAAAGCGGAATCATGTTCATTCCCTCTTGGCCTCTGTGGGAGGTGAGGGTCTTGATTGAACAGGCTGCCCAAAGAGGTTGTGGAGTCTCCTACTTTGAGATATTCAAAACCCTTCTGGTTGTGATCCTGTGCCCCGTGCTCTAGATGTCCCTGCCTGAGCAGGTGGGTTGTCCTGGATGATCTCCAGAGGTCCCTTCCAACCTCAAGCTTTCTGTGATTCAGTGGTTCTGTGAGTGATTGCCTTCAGGAGTTCAGAGTGCGTAAGGAAGAAAGTCACCATGGTCTCAGGGTCAGGACAAGCACACACTCAGTGTAAGTGCTTGGGTCATCAAATCTATTGATTTATTTGTCTGTCCCTCAAGTGCATGAATGCATCTCCACACAGAAGCAAAATTTTTCCTCCTCAGGATTTGGAACTCATGAAGGAAATATCATTGAGGTAAACTGTTATCAGGAACTGCTGCTGTTCAGTGCACATGTCACCGTAGTGAGAAGGGTGATATTTTGAGTAGTATACAGCAAACTGCCTACAGAACACCTACAGAGAGAGGAAATACTTCTCCCTCCTTGCACTTTATTTTCTCATGAATTTTAAGATTCACAAGGCGTAATTTCATGATGCATGATAGAAGCACAAATTACAGACTATTTCAGGAGCAGGTCTGATGTGAAACAATGATTGAAATTTGAGTAGCAGAAAAAAAGCCATTCCAATGCACTCAAAAATAATTGCAAAATACATAAAAAAGAAAAAAAAAAGTTGTAGCCATAGAATCCCCACAAAATGCAGCATGAAAGGACTCAAAAAAGCAGTCAGTAAGAATGCTTGGGGCCTTTCCTTCCATTTAGGTCTTTGAAGGTCTTGTTGAAGCAGAATTTCACTTCATGGAGCCCAGGGAGCTGTGCTGAAAACTTCTCACGTTTGAGAAGAAGCTTGCAATGACCCAAAGCAGGGCTCTGAGCCCGGTGGGTCTGCTCAAAGACAAAGCTGCTTTTCAGTACAATTTATATTTGTTGTCAACCTGACAAGAACAGCAGTCTGGTGGAGAATAAAGGCATTGGCTTCAGAAATAATGCCTTCAATGCAGGGTGGAGCCAAACAGACTAAAAGCAAAGACGAAGAAATTGCAACTAACAGGAGAATCCACTTTTCAGAAGGCTTTATACACCAGCAGGATCCTCAGGATCAAAACACAGATCTTTGTTCATAAGGTACTACCACTAGTCACCAAATAACTCAAACTATTTATCAAAATATTTTGGCAGTGGTATGTATTTTGTAAATTATTTGTTAATTACTTGCCAACTGTCATTTTTTTGTCAGTTATTTGTCAAATGTCAAATAGAGTCCTCAAATACACTAGCCAGACAAATGATTGGCAGAGTCAGGTTTTGCTTGTTTTTCTTCTATGTCAGTTGCATTTATTCATAAGAAATAAAACCTTTGGGGACCTCCCTGCCTTCCAAGCCATCAAAATTGCTGCCAAATTGTGTTTATTCACAATGGAAGTTGCCTCCACGACGGAATTGTTTTAGGATCTGTATCTGGTTAAATGCAAATGATTTATTTTGTTTTGTTGCTCTCACCAAGACTTTTTGCCCTCTAAGTGCAACTGAATCTATGGAATTGAGAAAATGAACTTCTCAATCTGTTGGGCAGTCAGCAGTGTCTCTATAAACAGACAGAAGAAAACAGAGTGGCAAGACACTTTTCTGCCTTTGCTACTCATCAGTGCTGTTTTGGGGTGGAAATAACATTTACTTGCTTGCTCTGCCAGAGAAAAGCATGAGGTGAGGCAATTTCTTACCAGGAGAAAGTGCTCCTTGTAAAAAAAAAAAAGGTCACCACCATGCTAACTGCTCCCTAGGGAGCTCTTATCCCAGGCTCTTTGCTCAGTTTGGCAAAGCTCCTACTGAAGTCGAAGAGAAGTAGCTAGGCATAGAGTAACAGAGGAGAGAGCTGGAGGGAATACCAGTGCTCACCATGCCCTCTTGAAAGATCATCTGCCTTTCCAAATCCATTTGCCCAACAGAGGTGAGACTGCTGCACCTCTACATTCCCAGGTCCACACAGTAGTGAGGTCAAGAATGTATTCCCAATAGACACATACAAGCACACAGGTATACAATGCATACACATATGCACACAGAATCACAGAAGAGTTGAGGAAGGGACCTCTAGAGATCATCTAGTCCAACCCCCTTCTCCAGCAAGGACCCGTAGAGCACGGGGCACAGGTCGGCATCCAGGTAGGTTTTGAAGATCTCCAGAGAAGGAGACTCCACAGCCTCTCTGGGCAGCCTGTTCCAGGGCTCTGTCACCCTCACAGGAAAGAAGTTCCTCCTCATATGGAGGTGGAACTGCCTGTGTTTCAGCTTATATTCTATTACCCCTTGTCCTGTTACTGGCCACCATTGACAGCAGTTTAGCCCCATCCTCTTTACATTCTCCCCTCCGGTATTTGTACATATTGATCAGCTCTCCTCTCAGTCTTCTCCAGTTTAAACAGGCCCAGTTCGTTTAGTCTTTCCTCATACGATAGATGCTCCAGTCCCTTAATCAATTTCATTGCTCTATACTGGACCCTCTCTAAAAGCTCCAGGTCCCTCTTGTCCTGGGGAGCCCAGAACTGCATCCAGTACTCCAGGTGTGGCCTTGCCAGGGCTAAGGAGAGGGACACTTCCCTCGACCTGCTGCCAACACAGTCAGCCATACACAACAAGAGAGGCAGAAAATCAACACACACACAAGCAGCATCAGTCGCTCCATCTTATTCTCCTCTCTGGCTGATCATGGTTAAAGTCCACTAGTGGAAAATGTTTATCTACATTAATATATATAAATACTTACATATTGTATGAATCCCTTCAGCAACTCTCCTTAGACACTCACTCTATGCTGTAGTTATCTTCTGGATCCTCTCATTTCCTTGCTTGTTTAATTGTTTTCCAAACAGTTTTATGCTAATAAGTAATCATTTTTCAAACAGAAATTTTTAACTTGTCCTTTTTCATAGCCACCCTGGCCCCCACTGAATACTTCATACTTTGTCTAATCCATAAGCAAGTCAAAAGGATAGATGAGAAGCATAATGCCCCGACACAGCTGGTAACATACGTGAGAGAGGGAGGAGGCAGCAAACACAGCTGGCCACTCTCTGTCCTGCAGTCATGCAATGAAGGCAAAACAGTCCTGTGAAGATGTTCAGCAGCCCAGAGATGTGTTTTCAGGAGTTAGTTATTTAGTTAGTTAGTAGTTGCACTCCTAGAAGAACAGTCTAAGACTGTTTAGTTGTTCTAGACGGAAAACAGGCACGGATGACCTGCCAAAAGTCACAAATGGATCTCACCAAAACTTGTACTCATCAGACCTGAGTGGGCTGGTTGAGCCCTGATGATCCTGTGATGACAGAAACATTGTCTGTCAGAGCTTCCAAAATTAAAAAGTGGAAATGTCAAAGCAATTGTAAACTCTGCTTCAGCTGGAACGATATTTGTCCTCCCGTACATTCATTTTGCTAAAACTGACAGAGTCCTTCCTGACACAGTGACCTGAGAGCGACTCCTGAGAAAATCCAGCTAGGATGAAGTCGATTCACCTGAGCATTACCTTGGTATTTATATTTATTACGTAGGATAACCCTGCCAAAACTTTATACTGGATTGTTAAACCCAAACTGTGCGTAGAGAGGAGATATCTGAAACATAGTGTGTTTTCATTAAAGTTCAGGAATCATATCTTTACAATTTTTCTAGTGCCACTTTATGAGAGAAAACGCTGGCACGACAATAAACATCTGGCCATATACAGAAAAAGCAATAGAGATGGCTTGCCAGCTCCCCAATCTCTTCTATTTCTTATTATCTTTCCCAAATCTCACAGCTCAGCTAGGGAATCCCACGCTGATGGGATGCAGCAGAATTTTGCTGATGGCCAAATCTCTTCTTATACAATGAAGAGAATTCAGAGTCTTTTTTTTTTTTTTTAAGGAAATTTAGTGTGAGTTTATTACCTCAACACCCTGAAAAGTCTGGCCTTAAGTGTTATTCCCCGGTTAGTATGGCAAATGAAGCATGCTGAATCCAAGCACCACATCTGACTTGTTGCAGCACATAAGGCCATCTTCTAGAAGCTAGTCTTTAAATGAGAACAGAATTTTAAAAGAAATAATCACAGCTAAGCATCAGCTCCCTTCACAGCATCTCTATTTTCTGGTGAGTTTCCCAATCTGCTTGTTTTCATGAATGATTTTCTGCATTTATTTCACAGCAACAACACTTGCAAGCAAGATGGGAAGAAACACATTTGCAATGGAGGCAATAGGATATTGTAAATTCTCATGGGAAAACTGTTGCAGTTTAAGATTGATGGCGGGGAAGCTAAATGAGTTTGAATGCTAAGGCCCTTCCCTAAGCTTGCATGCTTCATTGAAAAAAAAATAAAATTAAAATAAAATTAAAAGAAGAGCAAAGATGATTATTTTTTGACTCAAGGACAAGGCATTGTCTTTGCTGATAGGGTGGCACATGGAGCTGCACAGACAACCTGAGCTGGGTCGTATGCCATCCAGGCCTTGGTCATAGTCACCTCTGCAGCCATTGTCACTGATGGGACACTAGATACAGGTGGGAGCTTCTTGGTCCTTCTCTGGGGGCCCATGTTCGCTCCTCCTGCAGAGAAGTCCAAAGAAGAAGGAAAGGGAAAGCCCAAGTATAAAACCCTGGCTCTGATGGTAACTTCACCCACCCAGAATTGCTACCATAAGCAATTCTACCCACAGGTCTCACAGCCTCTGCTCCCCTCCTTTCCCTCCAGCCACATCCAAGGAAGCTCTTGCCTTGGCAGTCACATCTGGGGTATAACTACTGCTCAGACCTACCCAACATTTCACTGTCTCCCACCCTCCTGCCTTCCTAAACTGACGTGATCTACCTAACCCGTGATCCAGCCCACCCACTCAGTCAGATCTTTCCAGGGATAAACTTTCACACAGCCTTGCAGGCAATTTTGTAGTTCTGTCGTTGGTGAGAAGAAAAATATATATAAATAATAATGCAGCTTGTTCCACATAACAACATGTCACACATCATGAGTATGCTGCGTTCACAGGGTCATAGAAATGAGAGGAATCAGAATGCCTGGTGGAGTTCTCTGCTCCAGCCGAGGAGCTGTGCAGAAGTGTTGTCTGCATTTCATTGCAGTGAGGAAGGATTTGGCATTCTTGACTTACCATGTTGTCTTAGTTTTCCTGTCACCTCCTTCATGAGAGAGAGGCGTGTGGATTATCTTTTCCAGAAAAAGTAGGTTATTAATGCTAATGAGTAAGCAAGATATGTGCTGTTGAGGAACGAGCTCATATTAAAATGTTGTTATAATTATGTAATCAAGCATAGATCTTTCACAATGGCTTTTAAAGAGACATGTTTAATTTGGGTTAGAAATAACACTTAGCTGAAAGACCCATCAGCTTACCTATCTGCAGGTCTGGCCCAGGTTAGAAATATTTGGTTCATTTCTCAGGGTATTAAACACTGGTTCATTACAGTTCTACCCGAATGCCAATCAATGGGTATGGAAAAGCTCCAAATGGCTTTGGCTGAGCAGGACTGGGCTCAATTCAGGCCATGTGCTTGAGGCCAGCTTCTACTCTCAGGTATAAATCCAGCAGCGTGTCACTGCGATCGATAGAGATATAGCTGATTTATAGAGATTATGCTGGCAGCAGCAACTGACTCACCGCGAGTCTGTGGCCTCAGCTCAGTGCAGCAGGGCTCACGTGCTCTCCAAGCCATGAACTCCCACTGAAACCAGTGAGAAGTGGGACCTGTTGTGCTTGGATGACCCTGTCCTGCAGAATGCAGCTGATTCATACAACACACAAGTCAGGGGTGCTACAAACTGTCCTCTTCAGCTATAGCATCAGAATGCTGCTCTCAACCTGCAGCTATTCGGGTGCAGCTCAGATTTCCACTAACCGGAAGAAAACACACTCAAAATCATGGCCAAGGTTGTCCTCAGACCATCTCCCATGTTTTTCAATCATCTTCCAGGGGTTCTGGAGGTCTACTGAGGTTTGGTGCAGCTGGCACACTGGAGTCCACGTTCAAATGATGTTTCTGAGATGCTGTTGGAACACGAGGGATAGAAGAGTTTCCAGAGCAGCTGTGAAGAAGGCAACTCGCATCCTGCTCAGCAGCTGGAAGGATGCACGGCCAGGAAGACAGCTGAACTTACCAGCCACACGGTGCTCTGGGTGACCTGCAGGATGGATTATGGTCACCGAAGAGCACCACGATGAAGAAGGCACTCAGACTGGAGCACACCTCTGCAGTCACCAACACACAAGCATGTTTATCTCTGTAGAGTCCCATACATTATGCTGAGAGAACAGACCTGCTTCTAATTCCTTTCCCAATGTTTTGAGGCAAAAGCCAGACCTCAAGGGCGACCTTTTCATACTACCTTGTATTCTTCTTCTCCCTGGAATCCCGCTGCAGGAATAGCAGCATGAAAACTGCCATACACTGACTTCCAAGGTTGCCAGTTCACAGGAGATGTTTTGGCTGGAAATACAATCAGAACAGCAAGAAATGACTTAGCTAATGAATCAGCTCATGAGTCAGCCCTGTAGCTAGTAAAGAGGCCGTAAAATGGCTATTAGTGTAAGACTATGTTTAATTGGGGTATAAAATGGCATTGCACCGCCTTTGATTAACACTTGTTACAATGACATGTCTGCCTGGTGAGATCCCCAGACTGCTTATTTCCTGTGCATAAAACTCCACTGCATACAGGATACTGTAAACAAGCAGGCTGTTGAGTGGAGGGAGAAAAAAGTATGGGAAGATCAAAGAAGCCGAATGGGAACATCAGTGGATTTTACCAGGCAGCCTGCACGAGGTGCCCCAGTTTATCAGGGTGGATCCATCAGAACCCCTGATCTGAATGAGTCATAGGAATGCCAGTACTTTAGCATTCCCAGCCATCATCCTCCGTACCAACTTGCTGGAGAAGCTACAAACCCCACCGTCCCCGAGGATAAACCACGAGAACATTGTCCAGTGAAAGTTATTTTCATAGTGAAGTATCATTTGGTAACCATCAACAAGAAAAAAATAGGATGTACCTGTGTACATTAAAAAAATAGGTAAAAACCCCACCCAGATATGTCATCATCACTGCCCTTTATGCACCCTTACGTACAAATCAGCATTCCTCATCTCCTTGGCACTTTTAACTATACACAGATAAAAAGGTCTTTTCAGATCACTTTCTCCTCTGATGAATGGAGTCATTAAATCTCAAAGGTTCCGCTGTTTCTCTACCGTAGCGTTTCTGTCGTCGTGCTTCTGTAAATTGGATGCCGATAGGGCTCTGCGACTTTAACAAGCTGCACATCTCCCCGTATGATGTTTGACTTTATAGAGATATCAGGACATGTTCGCCTTGTTCCAGTTTGTAGAAACTCATGTTGATTCTTTGAGTAGTTTGGCTGACTTCAGAGGAGAACTATTTTTGGGGGGATAAATAAACACATTTTTCTTTCAGAGCATTTTGGCCTATTTCAGCACGTTGCCCTGATGAGCATCACCACTCTCTCCCCCTATAGCTTTGGCATTTGATGGGAGTTTATTTAGACTGAGGCTTTGGACATAAGAGGAGATTAGCATCCATTTCAGCAGGCCGTCTCCCTGTGATGACCAACCTTCAGACAAATCACCTTTCTCTGGAGACTGGTGGGATCAGAATCAATAAATCTCGTCCTCCATAGATCATTGCTCTCCTGGTAAATACTGCACACAGCTCGTGTGCTGATCTAGTGCTTCCTTGCAAAGCGTGCTTGAAAATCCTGCCACAAGCTGCACTTTGCAGCACAAAGTTATGCTCACCTAGCAGATGTTCTGAAGACATGCAGTATCTTTCATTACTCACGTTGCTAGAGGCAGTAACCTAGCTCCCGTGCCCTGCTGAGGCCTGGGCCAATCTCCAATACAAACTTCTGGTGACATTTTCAACAGCATCCAAATGCCACACTTTTTAAGGCCTTAAGCCAGGGCCTTTGTATGCATTGTTTCTGAATTCATTGTTTCTATGATTTATACACTTAAATACCCATAAAAGTCAGCCCCTAAGTGATGAGGAATTTATGTTCTATTTTCAAAAATGGAGGTGGGGGGCTGATGTGTCCAAGTATAAATAGAAGCCAGTGGGGTTTGAGTTTGTAAATTAAGCAACTAGTACAAGAACTTGTCCTAGGAACCAAGAAAGAGATTCTTAAAAATGTGCATTACCATCCCAGTTTACCTAAGTCACTCCTTCTCTCTTTCAGTCTCCTTTCAAAAACTTACAGACTCCCAATACCTGGATCTCCATCATCATTCACCCTCTATTTTACTCCCTTTTCCTTTCATTGCCATCTATTTATTGCATTTGTTGAAAACAT
This sequence comes from Eudromia elegans, assembly GCA_003342815.1. Taxonomy (NCBI): domain Eukaryota; kingdom Metazoa; phylum Chordata; class Aves; order Tinamiformes; family Tinamidae; genus Eudromia; species Eudromia elegans. The sequence continues at coordinate 2,324,531 of PTEX01000094.1, forward strand.
TTGAGCCAAGACCTATCCACAAACAGAGAGAGAGAAAAAAAAAGTATTTCAACACTCAAACAGAAAATAAGGCAGAAAGATTTTTTTTTCTTCTAGCAATTGGTTTATTTGCCAACATGTATGGTTTCATGCCAAGCTGGCAAATAGTTTCAGAGAAGAAGAAGTAAAAAGAATAAGTGAGGAGGAGGAGGAAGGAGAACAAGAAGAACAAGAATAGACACCATAACGAATACTGCAAGAGTTTCCTCATCACTGAATCAACCAAAGCTCAGGACAGACACACTGTCTGTAGGATAACGAAGTTCAATTCACATGTAGAAAACCCTTTCATCTTTCAATCTACAGAGTTCCCCATTCACCCTTTTTCTGACTTTGTTCCACTTTGCCTAAAACCTGTTCACATTTACTAGCACAGCAGCAGGACCCAGGTGTCTTACTTGCCAGGTAAATGTCAGTGTTATCTGACACTGCTGACCCCTGTCTTGCTTTACTCTGTTTTCTAGCCCGGGGAATAACTACTTAACCCATGCACAAGACAATAATAATAAAAACAGTAACAGTAATCACACACAAAACAATGAGACTGCATCTGCCTTATTCTGGGAGGTGTGATACAAGTAAAGCTCAACCTTTTGCTTGAGCTGGCTCTTTAGAGCACACACATGTACACACTGGCTCTCCATCTGGATATCTATGGCATTTGTGCTCAGGACCACTCTGAGATAGACCCCAAGGCCTTGGCTACTCAGCAGTAGCCCAGCACTTGTGCTTTGAGTCACACTTTGCAGATACAAGGAACACTGGCAATCAAAGAGGCTCCGGCCCTTTTGAACAGGCAATATTCCCTAAGGTAAAAAGATCCAAGAAATAAGGTGATTTGGGCAACACTGGAGAAGTGACAGAGGGTGTCAGCTAAGCCTGACACATCCACTGATGTCCAGATAGGTGAAAGTTAATGTGTTGCTCCATTTATCAGGGAGAAGGTAAGTAAGGGTGGTTAGATTGTAAAAAATGTTAACAACTACAGTGATGCAACTGGTAATTCCTTAGCCAAGTGTTATCTCAAAGGCTAAGTCAATATTTGGACAGCTTAAGCCTATTCATTAGTACCTTTTGTAAACCACACGAAACAATACCGGTGCATTACTTTTTTTTTCTTCAGTTATGTGGGAATAGAGAGAATGGAAACACAAAGCAATTCTTCACACATTGTGTGGTGCATTGTGAGCTCCGAGATTGGATTATGTCCTTGTGAAGCACTGCAAACATCTATCGGCAGCCTTTGCTTGAATTCACCAATTTGGCTGTTTGATTTCACAAAAAAAGGAAAAAAAAAAAAAAAAGAAAAAGTGAAAAAGAGACAGAGAAAGGGAAAAAGGAAGAGAAAAAAAAAGACAGGGCTAGATTTCCTAAACACCATCTGAGGAAACATTCTGGAGACACAGAGCAAAAGCCCTGGTACCACACAAATCAGTTTTATTTGCCTGGTTCCACAAACAAGAGGCTATTTTCCAAATTGTTCCGCTATGCTGTGTGAAGGAATGACTGCAACATTTTAAGAACGCACCAAATACACCTAAAGGAGGAAGACAAAATCTGAAGAAAGTAAAATAAACTGAGATGGAAAAAGCCAACAGCTGTTTTATTATTAATTAAGCAGAGTCCCCTGTGTCTATGTGTTTTGGCTGCAAGTATCTTGACAGAGGTATCCATGACTACTCCTATTGTTTTAAAACTCTTTTTAAGGAGACAGTTGAGGAGGATAATTATGGGGATGCAGAATAAACAATATTCGAATAAAGATTTTAGCCCCAGGGCAACAATGACCAAGAATGATATCATAAAAGAAATAAAATGTGTCTAACGATTTCCTCACATTTTGTCCATATAAAAGCTACCCTAAACACCATTACCCCAAGGTATGCATGTTACTAATTTGACCTTCTTTTTTCCTATCTATGGAGACCTGCCTAACACAAAGTCAATAAATCTTTTGGGCTGCAGATAAATCTGAAACAGTTACATAAAATACACATGATGAGACAGACTGGGTCTTCAGACAGAGAGATATTCACTGTGTCAATGGACACAATCAGTGGTGACTGAAGTACCTGGCTACACCAGCAGCTAGTCAAACCTCTCCTCTGTCTCTCAGTATGTGGGTGATTATTTACACATGTGCCAAACGTATTCCAAACTCTTTCCTCAGCAGTCTGCTATTGAGACATGTTCATGGGGCGTGGGAGGCATCAATTTTCCATCCTGGGGCTGAATTAGGCAGATAATAAAATGTACTGGGTGTTTATCCAGTACTGACCACAAATTCCTTACCCACAAACTTCTACTGGAGGCTTCTTTTCATCCAAACATAAGTTTCCATAAACTGGCATTTTTCAGTAGAAAAAAGTGAGTTTCAAATCCACACCAACCCAACCAAATTTAGTCATCTACCCGTAGGGTTTTACCTTGTGGCAACCATTTAAATTCCTATTGCAGCTAGTGGAGATCCAGCCAACCCAGTCAGCAGAGCTAGTATAACCCCTGGCCAGTAAGAAAGAGTCTACTCTGCACTGGCAGAACTGAGAGCTTTCAGTTCAGCGTTTGGAAAGCCATCCAGCACCCTAGGGACCTGCTCGTGGTTCATAAAGTGTCCCCTCAAGGCATTTAGCCATCCTGAGAAAAAGCAGGACAAATTAGGTAGGGCAGCCTAGCTGTCTTGTTTAGAGCTGTTTCTGTGTCGTTATGTGCTATCGCACTGCTCTGTGTTGATACCCTTTGACTTACAAGCTTCATTTATTCACTGAAATTAATGCAACAGCATGCAGTTACTATGGTAATGTGGGCTACCTACCTCTCTATCTTGGGCTACAGCCACACTCAAGTGTGAGTTGGTTCTTGCTGTGCCTGAAGTTTGCTGGCTCCTCACTACAGCCAGACTGCAAGCTAACATATAAACAGGGCTGGTTGATGAGGGAGAGTGAATACAGCTTAAAATAGGAGATTTTTCTCTTCGGTAGCTGTAGACTTTTTGAGGTCTTCCTTTGTGTCTATACGTCCCATTTATAGCCACAAATAACCTCTGATCTTTACAAACAAAATTACAACCTGTCCTCATTGCTTGTGCCCCAGAGTATTATGTATTATGTAAGCAGAGCAGCTAGAGGATATTTCTGTGATACACTTTTCATTGTAAAAGGCAAAATTTCACAGTGGATGAAGTGCACCCAGTGCCGAGATCCTCCAAGTCTCTGAAACACTCGTGGTGCTGGAGCATCCTCATCTCCCTGACTTATGGCATTTAACAGGACTGCAGCACTTATAGCAGCCCGGCACACAAAGGGGTCAACATGTAATTACCAGCAGCAAGCAGAGGACTTCCAAGAGCCTCAGTGATCTGTTTGTCACTAAGAAAAGGGTGAACTTAATCAAAACCATGATTTGCTGTGAGTTATTCACTCAGCTCTTACTGGTGTCTGGCTTTAGTGCTGCTTGTTCACAATCTCGAGAGGACCAGATACCTGAATATTGCCATGGTGATTTTATTTTGCTGAACCTTTTCTTCAGAAATAAATCTTTGTGACCGCTGATGGCTCAGTCAGCAGGCTCGCTTGGCGGGTGCAGCTTATGGTGTCACATGAATTTGTGCTGGAGAATATGACAAGAAAGGAAGACGTTACTCTGCTTTTCTGTACCAAAGCCAATCTCCCCACTAGGGTGTAAAAGTACCATCATTATCCAAACACTCCTGCTGGCCGCTGTAGAAGGAGGGAAGGGACACAGAGCTGGTGCACTGACACATTCGCAGCCCAAGAGCAGACTCCTAAGTGTGACATTAGTAGTGATGACAGTGAGGTGTGGAGTCATCCCACCTGCAGCTAATGAGCATCAGATCCTACAGACTGCTAAATATGTTTGGAAACATATTTGGGGTAGATTTTGAAAAGCACTTATAAGTGCAGAAACTCTTCCAAGATTATTTTATTTTATTTTACTTTTTTTTTTATGAGTGCAGGGCAGGGGAATCAATGGGAGCGGGATGACTGTGTGGATGGGGATTTTGCAAAATCCCACTTTCTGCATTTTTAGGAATCCAATACCCCTTGAAAACCACTGCTGAGCTATGCGGGTGTCTCTGGGGACTTTATCTGTGTAGGTTTATATCTTTGGATGTTCTTCAAATTCCCTACAACACTCAAGTGCCTCAGGTGCTCTCTGATATCCGACAGGGAGGAGACGGCCGTAAGCTGCAGTGAAGATGATAAAATTCTCCTTTGCAGTTATGGGCAGGAAATGGCATGAGCAGCCTGAGCTCAAAGATGGTTCCAGGAGATAGGACAGGAGTGGGAAAGCGGCAATCCTGAGAAGAGGGGAGGCTTTAACACCTCAAGCTCCCTAAGCACTATCAAGCTAACAGCTTCAGGAGGTAGTAAACTTTTATTTTCCAGGTTGCAAAATGAAACTTCACAAACTTGCAGGTTGTTTCTAAGCAGCCTCAAGAAGTTTGGGGACCGTGCAACAGCAAACGTGCTGGGGGAGGCACGAGGTGCCTGCGCTTTCATCCCTGTCCCATCTCTGCAGTTCCAAGTCATTTGTTTCCTGAAAAACTTTCTGTTGTATGAGAAGGAACAGACCCAACTTCTTAACATGGTTTGCCCTCTCATATAGGCTTTCCTTTTGTCATTCTTGGTTTTGTTTTGCCTTTAATAAAAGCATTTATTTTAATACCTCTTAAGCTAATGCTTATGGTTGCCGCTATTATGTGCTGTAATGGGCTGCTTTCCCACCACAGCACAACTCTACCTCAACAGCAGAAGCAAAAGAAACAGAGATATAAAATGGGAGATGGGAATAGGGTCCGAATTACAGAATTGAGAGGTGGCTGTTTTGAAAAGTTCATGGGAGAGCCCATTTCTCAGTACAAGTATCATATACCTTTTTAAATTGGAAAGGAAACTGCTCTCATCTTCATGCTCTGTCCTAGCACACAGCCTAACCCTACCCATGCCAGCCACAAACCACGTAAGTACAGGTCTGGTTCAACATCCTTCACAGTCATGAAAGTTTGAGCTTAGATGTAAAGGCTCTTTTTTAAGGTGTAGAAACCAATTTATGGCTAACATACAAAATAGCTAAACCCCAAATCCGAGCAACCATGAGCATTCCCAAGGCTGATGATTGAGAAACCAGGAAGGTCTGAGGAGCTCTGAGTCAATGAAAACCTAATTAAAGCAAAATATTCCACTATAATGGTATTATAGAAGACAAAAAGAATATATAAAGAAGGTCTGGTTTTTAGTAATACCACTAGAAAAGCTGAAATGAGTCATGGTTGTTACCTCTGCTGACCTCCTGCATAACATAAGTCAATGTTTCACCAAACCCAGCCCAAAACTAATGGCTGAGCACAAAAGCTTCTTTATAACGGCACAGAGTAACTCTAAACCTTGCATAAAGATGCCAAGTGATGGGTAAAGTCCTGATGACTTCAGGAGAGTGACGGGCTTGACTTTGGCCTAGCAAACCTTCTGACTCACAGTTCACATGTCCACATTAGAACTAGCCTGCTTGTGGCACAAAAATCAACCTGGCCCCTTTCTTGAATGGAAGATGGTGGCTCTTGAATTTGGTCAGAATTGATACTCTTAACTTCTGTCTCTTAGAGGAGAAATAGAGCAAGACCTATAGAAATACTTCACCCAGGTATTGAACCCTAGCCCTAGAGAGTTAATTTGCTTTCAGGAGGATGATTTAAACCCATGGGTGGTCCAGCACAGAGGAGTGAGGGGAGCATGTCCTTCATCCTCCAGCCTTGCTAAGAGGCAGCAGTTAATGGATCTTATCTTCGCTGATAGTTGGTGGTCATGTGAGTCACTGTCCAGACTGAAGGTGGAACAAGAACTTCTTAGTGAGTAGTTTCACCTTCTGGTGAGCCTTTGACCTCCTTTTTCTGAAGAGTTTCTAGGCCTTAACAAGAATAAACAGAATGCTAGAAACAATAGCCAAAGAGTGATAGTCAAGACCCACTCTTTGTCCCAAATATCGGTCTATGTAGTAGTATGACTCTACTTGCTAAGTAGCCTCTCTGTGAAAAAAAGTGCCCCTTGTATTGTAACTATATTTGGCTTCAATTTCCAGACACTGTTTCTCACTGGTTATGGTGGCCTTGGAGTTGCACATAGAAAGTAGAAGGCAAGTTGTGTCTGTACCCATAATATCCCAAATCTGTATGGCTACCTCCATTAGGAGCGGTGCAAAAAAAAGGTACGAGTTAAGGTGAGTACAAGAGATCCAAGGAACAATCTGGTTGGGCTGGCAGCATTTGGGAAATGCATAAGGTCCTGCTCTTCAACCGACATCATCTCTCCATCTTGACCACAAGCTGCTCTCCTCAGACCCTCAATGTTTGCAAGCCCAGAGCACTGCCAGGTCCATGTGGGTTTTTGGCTGCTCTGCATGTGACTACTTGGTTGAATGGATCCTGCAGCAGGGGTGAGGCCTGGGAATCAAACTCTTTCTGAGTTAGCCTTGCAGTGGGGTAGGTGGAAAGCTTTGCTGTGCACTGTGTTCCCCTTGAGTTAAGAGTGGGCAAATGTATTCCAGAGATTCCCATTGATTTTTTCAATAGCGCTAAATTGAAACACATGAAATAGGTCATCCCAAAATCAATGGTAAAATAGGTATTCCATTCAATGTTAAGGTAATTATTGGAGAGTTTGGCTTTGCCTTCTGCTTTCTGAACCTTCATGGTGCCTACTCTGTGTTCTGAATGCTCATCAAAGCTAGGAATAGGCTCTTTCTTCCAAATTTTGAGATTTCTCCCAAATCATCTATTTCTAGGAAGTGGGAGTTTCAGTGAAGCACTACCGAGAAACCCAAAACACACAGTAGTTCCGACCCACCGTACTCGCTCCAGTGTTGACAGCGATTTTTTTCTCCTGATTTTGTTACAGATGAAGCCGTAACACATGCCACTTCTAAAAGCCCATAAATATTTGCCTATTACATCAGAGATTTGAATGCTGGGTGTTCATAAATGAAAATTCAACATTCTAAAGCATTAAAAAGTGGAAGTTTTTCCCAAAAGTCTGGTCATAACTGGTTTATCCAATGACAACCACAAATCCAGTGTTAGAATTTGAACACCACAGCCTTTAAGTTGAAGAAACACCCTCATCCTCCTCTGCACATGCTACCTTGGGAGATGAAGCTCCATTTGAAAAAGCCTATAAATTTGAAAAACAACTCTCATAAAAACTAATGTGATTTATGTAAGCACATTAAGGGGAAAATACTCTGAACAGTTGGTTTAAGTGCTTAGACTTCCTAAACTTAATATTTCCATATGCTTGCATTGTAATTTTAGATTTTTAGTGGCTTGACACCCTTCCCTGTTAAATTTGAGAAACAAATCAAGATACTGTACAAAGAAATCAATATTATAGAATGAAGATATCTGCAATGAGTATTTGATTGGTCCTTCATGAAGCAGTGATTTTTACACATATTCCCCTAATGCTTTAGCAAACATCATTGCAATTGTCACAGGATCTTTTGGGTGATGTTGAGAATAGATATTTATAAAAATCTGTTAATATCAATAATAAGCCGAGAAAAAGGGGGTGAAATGAACATCATACCACTAGATACTTTTTTCAATGCAGAACTATAATGCAGAAGTATATTAGCTAAAGATTAGTTTCAAAAATGCCAGAAATTATTTGAATTCCTACTGAATCACTCCATGCCTCTGACATTTTTGTATTCATATTGCAAGACTTTCACTTTTTCTTATTCCTAAGCACTTTTGCTTAGGAATCACCACTAAAAGTTTTGTTCTATCTGTAGCTCTAGAATTGTTTATATGCTAGTGTATAAGTAAATGTATTTTAAAAAACTAAATTTGGTTACATAAACCAGCACAGCCTGTTGCACGGACCACCTCAAAATCAATTGAATCCCACATTATAGTGATTTAACTGGAGTTGACTCCCTACTGACTAACACTTAATGGATATAAATCACATTTAAAGCAAGGTGAGGGATCTGCAGTGGGGCTGTCATGGTCTTAACTGAACTGGCTCAGCTTGCTGGCTGCACTAGCAGATTTTTAAGAGACAATTCTTCATGAAGAATCTCTGCTCTACCATGACCCTTTCTGGCTTTCCCAGAAGAAAGCTTTGGAGTAAGCATGGAAAAGATGACACTGTGAACAGTCAGTACAGCCGGTCTTCGTTGTCTGTGTTGGACCATTTTGTGGTTAAAAACGAGATCAGGAAAAGAACATGGGAAGTCTAGGCTGACACATGGTCCTCTAACACGGCGTGGACATACATGGGGACACAGCCCCTAAGCAAGAATAGGTGACAACCCCTGTTGAGCAGTATTGCCCATTTTTATGATGCTGCTGAAAGTCACAGCTGGAAATAGTGATGGACTGAGGAAGGTGGGTAGAGAGAAAGACGAGGCAGGACAGAGAGGTATAAAGAGCAGAGATAAGCTTGAGCTGCTCCTATTTATTTGAGAACCCCCAAACAAATAACGAGCTCTACAGGGAACAGCCTATCTCATTTCTCTTAGCTAGCAGCATGTGGAATTTCTTCCCCAATCTCATCTGCTACCCAGATGAGTATATATAGTGCAAATATGTATTAGCAATAATATTTATTATACCAGAACTTTACACCCAACCATGCTTAAAAGGGGGTAAGGCATTAGTCAAGAGTAGTTAACATTGGTATTTAAAAACACTGTACTTAAAACAAAGGGAGCCTTCTCAGCAAAATGAATATTTTCACTTTTCTTGTGGAGTCTATGTAAATCTTACCCCGTCTTCTTCAGGCAGGAGACAGAAAGTCATAAAGAATGTATTCATTGTTCTCTACTTTATAACTCAGCAGATGTAAGTATTTATTTAAAAATAAAACATCTGGCAGCTGTCTGGCTGGGCAAGTGGTTGAGCCTGGTGTGATTAGATACAGCTGAATGGCTAATGCTAGAAAAACAAGTTGGGGGAAAGGAGCTGAAATCGGTGATGCTGCAGGGGCTGTTAACATCAGGAAAATGGAAAGCAGATATGGAACCAAGAGTGAGAGTTACATAATCTGGACCTTTTCCAGAGGACCATAAGTACTAAGGGGTTTTCTCATTAATGCCTTATGTCTCGCATTAAAAAGACACAATCAATAGAAAATACAGACTGTGGACAACACGCATGTTGAAATCCAGCGGTATCTCCCTAACATCATTTGCAGTGAGTCGTCCTGGTGTGTCCTCCCAACGCTTGCAGAGAGGCACCCCACACACTGGAACTGAAGTCATGCACCTGATGGAGATGCTGCAGGGTTGCATCAGCGCGAGAAGTTGGCGCAGAGGGGACAGCAAAGGGAATGGATCAAAGATGGAAAAGTTACTTATCCGGAGAGTGAAATCCATCTTATCTAAAAAGAGAGGCAGGTATTTCCACAAGAGATGGGCACTGCAGGCTCTCTGGCTCGTTACTAGAGAGAAATAGGAACTGAGAGAGAGAGAGAGACTCATCTGGCTGGTTTTAGACACTCATGGAAGGATGAGATGAATTTAGGATGAAGTGCCCTGGGAGGCTCCTTTCTTTGAGCTGACTATAAAGGGACATGATGATGTCTGAAGCTGTGCAGACATTTGCACCAGTCCACACCCGGTCAGATATATCACACTTGAGAGATACAAAAGGCTCAGTCTGCTTAGTCCATAGTCTGCCAAGAGGCAGATCAAAATGCTAACTTGATTATGGTGTAACCTGATTATGGTTTCACCTTCAGATGAAGACAGTCCTGCTACCAATAGACTTGGTTATGTAGTAAAGAGCAGTAAGAATTAACATTTGGCAGCTGAAGCCAAATAGGTGCAAGCAAAATTAACAGTGAGTTTCGTTTGTTTTCTCCAACAAGGAGACAAACTACTACAAAATAGCAGCAAGAGAAGAGATATCTTCTTCATCTGAGTCTTTGATGTCTTTCTGAAATAGATGTTTAGACCAACACTCCTTGGTTCACACAATGAGGATAAACTCCTGTGGACTGTGTTTCTTCAGAAATCAGATGACTTGTCTGGATCACGTGGAAGATCCTCGTCTTAAATTTACTTAAAAGCTTGAATACTGGAAAGTCCACACTCTTCTCCACGTTGCTGGAAATGAAATGTGGAAACTTCACTTACTAGAGAAAAGACCTAATGACCTAGTGCTTTTGGAATGTATCTGTATCTGCAGTGATGGGGATTGCCATATTGACATACAGATTTGATTAGGACAAGTAGGAAAAGTGATTTGCAAGTGAAAAGGTCCCCAGAGCTGCTGCATCCTGAACAGTTCTTCAAACTTGCACCCCCTTTAAATGACAAATGTAGATCAGAGGCATTAATCATGTTCAGCCCTTTTATATGGTACCAATATCATATATCCAGTTCCATAACTGGACTGTTAGGCACAATCACAGTAGAAATGACATAGATGACATCCAGCATGAATAGGCTTTAATACAGCAGAGAGAAGGGAAGTGGAACAATAGAGAAAGAGAAATGTTAAGTGTGAGAGGGTAGATGTATTTCTGCAATGGAGAGAAAATGGCTGTGTCAGTGAGAAGGGCCCTGAAAATGCAATGGAGAAAGAAGGAAAGTAATAGCTAGGATTTTAGTTCTGAGATTGCTCTTTATTTTCAGCTCCTTGTCTGTGATATGCATTCCTATGACGACAGGGTTAATACCTGGATGGACATTTTCATGGTGGGAATGGTAGAAGAAAGGGAAACCATAGTAAGCATTCTATGAAATAAAAGCTGGAGATAGATCCCCAACTGATGCAGAACATCGTAGTTGTACGAAAGTTGTTAAAAATGTGACTTATGCCAGCTGCCGATGCAGCCTTTGTGTCTGATGCTACTGAGAGATGAAGTTTCAGTGCTCAGGTACACGGTGGGGTGGAATCCACTATCAGGAGAAAAAGGCCTCCCTCAGGAAATGGTAGACAACCAGGGCACTTGCAAAGGCTTTGCAGCCTTTCGTGAGGCTTACTTTGCATCACATCCTTCCCTAATTAACAGCAGTAACACTCCAATGTCAGCTTGCACTGAAGCAGTCCCCACTTTCCATTCCCCCCTCCCCATATCTTGTTTGGAAACTATTTTGACTCCTCAAACGACAATTGCAAGAAGGAAAAAAGCAATAAAAGGCCAGGAGGGCTTTCCCCACACACCATCCAGCACAAATTAACAGTGGGGGAAACCAAGCAGTAACTCAGGTTATGCTGTGAAAACACAATTGCACTGTACAAGCCAGCTTCTTCTTGAAAAGAATTCCTTCCTCTGCCCCTAAGAAGACAAATCGTCCCTAGAAATTGTGCTGTGGAACATTTTATCTGCAGGAAGCTTTAATACTGTAGAATATGTGACTGATTGCAGGAGCAAATTAATAACACCAGACCTAAGTGGCATTTCCCATGACAAATAACTCCCTCGCTGCAGCTTCCTCCTGGCTTAGAGCAACCTCAGAGCTCGCCAAGGGAAGGCAGAGCAGGCGAAGCCCTTCGCCCACCCAAGGGGTCAGCAAAGGGACCTGGCTCCCAGCTCTGCTGGGGTCAGCACCAGCACTGCCAAGCTCTTTAATGCCTTCATTTCGTCCAGCATAATACAACCAATGCCCCCTGCTAATGATATAGATCTCGGAATGTGGGAAGTAGCCAAGCTACTTTTCCTAACACAAGGAAATGTGAAACTGGCTCATCAAGCTCTGATTGCTTTCCCTCGCAGGAAATGGGATCATAAAACCATAGCAAGCACCATATGTACACAGCAGAGGTTTTTCTCCCTTGCCCATGAAAGGCCTTTCCACATCTTCTCTGTGCCAGTTAGTAACATAGCATAATACCAGCCTGAATTATGCTATTATTGATATCATTCACCCGCACCTTATATCCATTTCCCAGCCAGTTGCTATGAATTTTCCCTTTCCCTGACATTTTCTGCATTTCTGCACAGCAGCCAGATCCCTCCTCAGCTTTCACTTAAGATCATCGCTGGTCTGCACAAATCTCATTTGCCTGTTTCTCAGCTTCACCCAGCTGATAGTCTAGAGCCAACTTGTATACCCAACATCTTCTTCCTTAGCCAGGAGCAAATGCCAAGCTCCTATCCCAAATCAGGTGATTTTATTGATACCTAATGGTGGCATCCACCTCATTTAGCTTGGTCTACAGAGCAGCCTGATAACTCCCTCAGATTTGCTGCCTGCTTCCTAACCATGAAGCAAACACCTCCCGCATGATCCGTCTGCCCTTTGCCTTGGCTTGGTTGAGACATCCCTACACCTCCATGATACCACTGGGCACAACTGGCTCAGGGCTCCTCCCAGTTTCAGTCTCCTGCTTCCAAAGAGCACTTTCCTCCCTCATTTACTCAAAACAGCTGTTCCAAACTCATGTGAATTCTTAAAGCTTATAGTTAGCCAAAAGTTTATGTTGTTACCAAGAGTGAATCTAGAATGTCAGCTTGTACTGCAGACGAGTTTCCTTCCCCAAATCCTGATGAGAAAATATTTTGAATGCTCTTTTCCTCAAAGCATCCATCATTATGTTTACTGCTCCTAATAGCCCACGCACAGCACACACGTACTTTGGCCCACCTTCATCACTTCACCTTTAGCTTCCAATATTCCACTCATTTCCCTGAGTAGCACCATTTCACATGCTTCATTGAGGACCAGGCAAAACCAACATGCCACATTGTTTTTCCTAGAGAACCAGCTCTTGTCTCAGACAAGCTCACAAATTAATTTTGTTTAAACTCTCTTTGATAAACAAAGGTCACCTCTTATCCCATTTTCTACTTATCTCCATATCTTAAATGATTTTTTCCAGCTGAATTTGTTCTAGGACATCACACTGTATTACGCTTAGATCAAGTCTCCCCTTCTTTTCTAAATCACTTGTTTCCTACCACTTAGATAAGCTACATGCTGAGATCAGCACCCTATGTGGTTTACAGAAACACCATCTTCAACTCTTTGCACTCTTCTGTCCGATTGTTATCATTAAAGCAATTTCTTGGGTTTCCCAAGTTTGCCCTTCTCTCTATCTATGATCTGTAGTCACAGGCTTTTTTTGTTTATCTTGCCATGTAACTTAAGTGAAAACAAGTCACAACTCGTTACTTCCAAGCCATTTTTGATGACAAGCTTTTCTCTGACGGTCAATTTGTTAATGGACCTCTGCAGTAGCTTTTGTGATTATTTTTTTTTTTCTTTCTTCGGGGGAGAATTCTGCTAGCTTTTTTTGCAAACAGTAGCAATGAGGCTTAAATATTGCATAGTCTAGATCTGGGAAAGTTAAGTCTTCCAGAATTTTACAGTTTCTAGACTTTTTGGTTTTTTCCCCTTTTTTCCCCTAGCATCTGATATAGTCAGTTTTGTACCCAGCTCCAAACCTATCGGTTGTGGGAGGGCAGCAGACCTCCAGCTCGTTGTCCTTCCCTGGAGACATGCTGCCCACACCACGTATCCCATCCCCATGTGATGTTAATACAGAACATTTCCCCCTTGTATCTAGCAAGAAAGACTCTTTCCTACCCTAGGAACCTTATTACAAGCTCTCCCATCATCAAACACGGTCACAGTCCAACACTCCACAGTAGTAAATCAAGCAATAGAGCCAACGTCTGTCAGGTGCGGCTCGCTGTTGTTTTTGCTCTTGTTCCCCAGGGACTATTTCTGCTTGCAAATCGTGTTTTGTTTTGTCGGCGTGCTTAACCTAACGCAGCGTGGACAGCCCTGGGTACACGGGTGGTGTTCCGTGTGGGAAAAACATTCTTGCTCTAATGGCAAGGGTGGCACAGCTCGTGCACTGGGGTGGCACCAAGGAGAGATGAAGTGGTGAGCTGGGGCTGATCAGACGAGCGCGTACACCTGACTCGGAAGAGGTTCCTCTGTGTGACTGTGTTTGGTTTGTTCGAATCACAGGCAGAAAAAAAAAAAGCATTCTTGTCCTTTTTTTAAACAGGCTTTTCCTGCTGCTCTTCTTGTGAGCTGCAGCCTCAAAAGCAAATCTAATAGACACTCCAACCTAATCAACAGCGCCTGTTTCCTAAGCAGGCGCCTAATCCTGTCTTCAGGTTTATTCTGAATATGCTGGAGGACGGATGACATGGAAGAAAATAAAATGATGCCGGTAACTTTGCACAATCACCATTAACCCAAGCGCTTTTTAAGGCACTCTTGAGGAAAAGCTGAGGATTTTCACCTGAAATGGCTGGGAACTGACGGCACTCAAGGCACTATGGGATCAAGAGGCACAAATGTAAATCAGACAGATTTTACTGCTGGGACTTTCTGTAGGTGATGCCTGAACTGCCAAAAAGAGTCATTTATGTGAATTCAGTAGATTACCCACCTTATATGTGCATAAAACACTCCAAATTCAATATCTGTCCCTCTTTGCCATAAGCTTATGTATCCCAGTTTTCCTTGCAATATTTGTTTGCTTTATAGCAAATTACTGATTGCTGATGATTGTCTCCACACAAATTTTACTTCCCATTCCATGCCACACATGCCATTGCTTTATCTGTTTTAATATGCTCAGAGTGTCTCGCTCCTCTCTCGTGTTTATTCCTCGCAGGCTTTATATTGCCCTTAAAGTGAAGGCTTCGCTTATCTAAGAGCGTAAAAGCAAAGCAGTATTTCACAGCTCCGACTCCCTTTTTCACGTGCGCTTGCCGAGGGCTTGGCTGCAGCTCTGGAGCTGCTCAGTCTTTCTGCACGTCAGGCTTTGGGTGTTTACAGTCTGCCCTTATGTGCTCTGATCCTCGGAGCGCCGTGGCTCTCAGGCCCAGACGTTCATGGGGAGAGGGAGGTGTCCTATGAGCGCCTCCATCCACACCAAACAAGCTCCAAGCGAATCCAAGGAGGTGAAAATGTGCCACTGGTACAGCTTCACCTGCAATGAAACCCTGGTCTCATGCTGAAGCTCCAGGGCATGGTCCTGAGAGCACTGGCATCCTTCTTTTTATTCACTTCATTCTTCGTGGTTGCTTTTTGCCTTTTTTTTTCTAATGCTTCACCAATTCTGCAAGTCATGGAGCCTACAGATCTGCCCGAGAAGCTCGGGTCAATCTTTGGTCTCATTTTGGTTGCTTTGGGCAGGTTTTGGGTACTGTTGGGTGTGCTACATAACAGGACGTAACAGCACTCTGATAAGTGCTTCCCACAGAAAACCAAAGCCAAGAGGACCAGGCACACGGGCTCAAATCAGCCTATACGTTATGCATAAAACCCACCACCGGCCAGGCCAGCGCTATCCCAAAGTCCAAACAACGTTCCGGATCCCATCAGGTGTTTATTGTGCTGCTGTCCTTATTTAGATAGAGGCTGGGCCGTGGCTCTTACTCATCCAAACAGAGCAAGCAGCCGAGATAAGGCGTGCGTGTAACAACCGTCTCTCCCGGCAAACAAGTTCCTCGGAACTGGGTTATGGCCGGTATCTCCTGGCTCAAGGTTGCAACGTTTTGTCAGGCGGCCTTAATCTCGGCTCGCCACACCAGGACTGGTGCAGTAGGTCATAACCACGTGCCATTAGGCAACGCAGGGATATATCCACATGCAGACGTTGCATGCAAAACATGGGCTCCTTGGGGAGGTACCTACCTCACCATGGGAAAAAAGCCCCTTGGTTTCCTCCCAAATATTGCAGAGCAAACCATTTCTCCCTGGCAATGTCCCCCGGCAAGAAGAAATAGCTCTTGGCACCCACGCATGCCAAGTGCTGACGGTCTATTTTAACTGCCTCTTCTTGGCCTTGGTGCAATGGCAAGCATCTCGCCTCGAAGATGGCAGGTTACCCACTGGAGAGGGAGCAAACGGGCAGAGAGTGAAGAAAAACCCCATTCTGCAGGCTCCCAAGGTGGGAGCTAAGCTCTCGCCTTGCTGTAATACTTCATATTGGGTTTTTGGCCTTGGAGAGCTTTTAAAATAATCAAGATGATTTTCTTTTTTAATTGCAATGCTGGAATAACTATAAAATATAAATGAAGACCCAGACAACCGAAGCAGCATAAGGAATGGTGTGGAAAGCAGACCACAAAGCTGAACTGATTTTCAGCGTCCACCAAGTAGGTGCCTCTTCCTCTTGTAGCAGCAAGGAAATAGGATCAGGGAAAAAAAAAAAAAAAAAGCTATAAAATGTGAATTATTTAGCAGTAATTAGCATTGCCTTTTAAAGCCCCAGGGGTGACCAGGCCGGTATTTCTCACTTTGCTTCAGTTAGGAAGTTAACAGGAGCTTGGTGAAAAACACTCCAGCCAAGCAGGGTCTCATGCCCTCTCCCCCAGGGCTCCAGTTGTGGGTCATCATTGGGTGGACGGGGTTTGAACACATCATGTCATTGCTTCTCTGCACCTACCATGGCTTGAAGCTTTCCAAAGGTTTCCATCTCTCCTCTGCTCCCGTTGCTACTAGTGTTAATGATCCCCCCACAACAGCTCATAGACTCCAGCACTCTGGTGCGCAGGATGACAAGCAACGATGACATAAAAAGAGCCTTTGAGGCCCCAGACTTCCCGTTTGTGGAATATGTATTGACAAGGCAAATAAATATGTGTGTTCAACATGACCTGTAAAACACATGTTAAAAATTCTGCATCATAGCCCACCTTTAAATTATTCACTTTGAATTCCCTCGGCCTTGAAGGGCCTTTAAGCACTGACTGCTGAGAAACTGTCCTGCCACTGAGGGAACAGCTATAACATAAAATAGAGAAAATTTATAGAGGAAAAAACGCTTCACCTAGACACTGTTTCTGAGCTTTAAAATACAACTAAAGGGCTGGGTCCTCACTTGGTGAATGGTGATGCAGCTCCTATGGTGTCAGCATCGCTATCCATGCACCAGGGGCTGAAAACCCTTAAAACTCGATCTAAGAAGAAATAGTGTTTCCACAAAAGACGACAGTCAACACTTGCACCTTTAGTTCAAACTATTTCCCATCAGCAAAGCTATTGAGGAGAAACTCTCGGTGAGAAAAATCATCACTTCTTTCCCCAAAACCATCCCTTTCCCATTCCTTCAGGAAGAGACTCGTTCTCCTCACCACCCGTCCCAGGGAAGCAAATGAGGCAACAGATTCAGGCAATTTCCCCTAAGGACATGTGAGCAAGGAGTCCAAAGGACCACGGAGATCCTTGCAGAACATCAGCCCTGAGTCACATTAGGGCCATAGCCCATCTTCACCTTGGCTATTTTGGCGGTTTCTTCTGGAAAAAAGTGCAATAAACATCTGTCCAGGAAGCTGTTTTCCATAAAAACGGCCATATATATATATATTATATATATATATACACACACATATATTCTCCCCTCCTCCCTGGTTTGGATTACTTCCCTTCCAAACCCCATTTCCGAGGGACATAACATGCATTGCTGTCTGCAGTACCTAGGGGCAGGACACTGTGCTGGAAGAAGCCCCTTCAAATTTTACTCATGCTCCAAAGCAAAAACCTAAGGGTTTACACGGGCACCCGGATGCCTCCATGGCACTTGACAGGAACGCGACACCCGCCTAAATCCACACTTCAGCTTTTCCTAACTGAACTCTATGGAAACAGGCGCTGGAGATTTAGTGCTCCTGCGTCGCGTGCTGCACTGTTTGCTCGGAGCACGTCGTGCCAGATGAAATAAAACAACACCAGCAGCTTCAGTAAGTAGATTAATAACCTGGGAACTCATCTCCTTCGCAGAGTCAGTCATGCACTAGCTCTCTGGGCTTTAGCAATGTGTTTTCCAGGGATTTTGGAGCACATTTTCCCTCTTGACACGTACGGGGCGCGTTCACAGCACACGCTGCACCGGCAAGGACGGGAGGCTGCAAACAGGACCAGACTCATCGTGCCCTTGCTTGGAGCTGGGGCAGCCTCCCCGCTCCTCATCCCGGCTCCGAGATTCACGGGGCAACGCTAGGGAGAGAAAAAGAATAAATAAATAAATAAATGAAACAAAATGAAACAAAGCAACCCCCAACTGTTAAACGGCTGTGGCAGCCACTGAACCTACCTGTCTGGGGAGATTCTTTAATGACGCCTTTTTTTTTTTTTTTTTAAATTCCACTGTTCCCTTAAAACCACCCGGCGCTGGGCCGCAAGCCGCTAGTATTTTCTAGGTGTTTTTTTTCTTTTTCTTTTTTTACCATTAACGACGCGAAACACGCTTTTCTTTCCGAAAAAAACGTGATTATTTTTTTTTTCCTTTCGTGTTCACTTTCCTCCGCCGCGACCCGCCCTATCAAGACACACGGTTTGGAGAGGAGGAGAAGGAGGAGGTGGTCAGGGCTGGGAGGAAGGCAGCACCCGCGGGCTCTGGGCACCCCGTCACCCCCGGCTCGGCCCGGCTCGGCCCCGCTCCGCCCCGCTCCGCTCCGCTGGGCTCCGTTGGGCTCCGCACAGCCCGCGGCGCCGGGGGCGGCGGGCGGCGCTTCCCCGGCGGGGCGGTCGCGCATCCCCGCGGGGGCGGCCCCGGCGCCGCCCTGCCCGGCTCCGAGGAGGGGCCCCCGGCGCCGTCCACGTGGCCGGGGGGCGCTATATTAGGGCGGCAGGAAGCCCGGTCGGGAGGGAAAGGGGAGGGACGGCCGGGGCGGTCGCCACTGCCGGCAGCAGCAGCGCGAGCGGCCGCGGAGCCGCCGCCGAGCCATGGGGCACCGCGCCCGGCTGTAAGTACCGCCTTCCTCCCCATCCTCCTCCTTATCCCCCCCGCGGCAACTTTCCGCCTTGCCGCCGGTTCGGTCCCCGCGCTCGGAGCTGCCCTTCGTGCCCGCTCGGCTGCGGTGGAGTTGGTTGATTCCCCCCGCTCTCCCGGGGCGCTGGAGCCGGGTCCCCACGCGGGGCGGCCGCAGGGCGCTGCCCGCCCCTGTCCCGCGTCCCCGTTCCCTGAATCCCTGTCCCACCTCCTCGGGTGAAGCCGGCTCCTTTGGAGCGGGAGGCGGCTCCTGGGTGCCCGCCGGCAGGGCTGATGTCCAGGGAGGTGCCGGCTCAGTTGCTGGGGGTGTTTTTAATCGCGCTCCGTGCGCCGACGGTCCCCGGTGCATCCCCGGCTTGGCGTGGTGCGCACGGGAGCAAACGCGTGGAAGAGGAAGCCGCGGTACGTGTTGGCCCCTCCTGGACGTGGGGATCTGTTGTGTCGTGGTGGAAGGATGGGTCTGTGTGTTCCCGGAGCACCGGAATAACCCGGGCTTGTGCGGGTGAGTCGGGGTGGTGCGTTTGCCTGCTGGGCACACGTGTTAGAGGGGAGGGGGAACTCCCTAATTATGGATCCTCTGAGAGATTGGAAGGGTGACAAAGCCCCTGTAATCATGTGGGTTGGTTTCCATAAGCTCTGAGAACTCCCTCTGAAAAGGAAATTAAATTTCGGTATGAAGAAGAGACAGGAAATTCAAGGTGGGGGAAAAAGGTCATCTGTATCTTTTGCTTTGACTCCTATCCTCCTGAGCTCGCTTCTGTTGGTGTCATTCAATGGCATGAGTTAAAGCAGAGGGTCACACTCAAACCGTCGCTGTCCTGCCCCTTGGCAGTCTGGACCACACTCAATCGGCAGCGTGTTCCTGTGTGTTATTTGTGTAGCTGTGGCTGGAGGGGCGGCTCTGACCTAAGCATCTGCTTTGAAATATTTAGCAGATAAACTCAGTACCAGCTGGTGCTGCTCTTCCTTCGCCCTGCTCAGAGCACAGAGCTTGATGCAAAGCCCACGATTCTCCAATGTTCCTAAGGCCCTGGCGGGACTGATAGAAAAAGTTGGGCCCCGAGGTCTTCCTGTGTAGTTTGGGGAGCTGGGCAAACATCCTTCCTGTGCTTATCTGGCAACCTCAGGCTTTTGATCTGCTCAAAACACATTGTGAAGCTGGGGTGGAATGGGTAACAAATCGAGGCAATTTTTTTAAAAAACACAGACTTATTTGATGATGTGAGAAACGGTAGCAACAGCGAAAGCTCTGCATAGGGCCCCGTTGAATTTGGTGCTTTGTCGCTCCGCCAGCCTCTTGCTTCTCTTGCTCTATTTTGGTGCTGCTGTAAAGTAACACTGGTGCAGGTTGAAAACCCTGCAGAGCCAAAGCAGCCCGCAGCCAAACCACCTCCAAAGCTACCGGCGGGTTTTAAAGCCCTTCTCAGCTTTATGTTTATTCTGCCTTTCTGCCAGCAGCTTGAGTGCTCTCTGAAGGAGCAAAGGGGCAGAAGGGTCCCGTTCAGTGCGTGGCAGTGATTTCTCTGGCTTGTGTGGATTTTCCATGTGTCTCACATGGATGCAGGGCTGCAAACTCCTCTCTGGTTTTTATCCCAGAGTGGATGGTATTGCTAATGGGCACGCTGACCTTAAAAGCAGAGTGTTGCTTTGCCGTGAGCCTCTGTGCCTGCTTCTCCAAATCTGCTTTTGTGTCGATGTAGGACAGGGAGTAATTGGAGGGGAAAATTAGGGTTATGCAAATGGGGATTCCATCTTCCAGGCTCTAACGCTGCTCCTCATCCCACGTGCATTGTAAATGCTAATGTTAAATGATAGTAGCAATATGTTTTTTTATTAGAAGTGTCTCTTTAGATGTTATATTCCAATAAGTGCTCTCAGAAGTGTGGCGAAGCAGAGATGTGCTTTTAAAAGTAGTGAAATCCCGGGAAACGCAGCTCAATAGCACACTCAAAGTGCTGTTAATCCCACCACCTGGTGGAGCTTTTGATAGCAGTGGACTGTTGCTGCAGGAACTCTGAATAAGGTGGCTTTTTTTGTCATGTTTTAATATCAGCAGATGCTACATATTGAGTTTCTTTAGTTATTTTTCTTCCTCAAACTTTATTTTATCTATTTTTGCTTTCTCTCACTGAGTCTGCAAAAGCAGCATAGAGCTGTTGGTGTTTAATCCAGACCAGCCTTCTTCTGTAGGACATAAATTGGTGAATATGAAATATTTTTCCTGAACCTGTTTCCTTTTCAGGACTCTTTTCTCTTATTTCAAAGACAACATGATGATGGCTCAGGGCATGACTGCAATCTGGGTATTCAGAAGCTCTTAAGTTTGCACCTAGGAGCATTTCTTAAGTAGAAGCACCTCTGTTAGTAGCCTGCCCCTCATTAATGATGCTCTAATGAGAGCTTCAGTGTGATTTTTTTTTTTTTTTTTTTTTGTCATGGATGAAGTTAGCCTTGGGCTAAGCCTCTCTGGGCATGGCTATAGACATCTTTACTATAAAGTCTGTGCATGCTGAAGTCTGCTGTGATGCCTTCACCTGCAGGAGTGGGAAGGAAAGGCTGATCCGGAGCCTTAAGGCTTGGTGTGATGCACAGGAAACCACGTGTCTCTAGTCATCCTCAACGGGGCAAAAATGTGTTTAGAGCCATGCATTGAGCTACCCTCAAGTATAAAAGCTGATTAAAGAAGTGCCACTAAGTTTGCAGCTCTTGTGCTGTTAAACAGACCATAGGAAGGTGAGTTAAGACTGGTGCTTAGTCTGCGAATCTCATTTATTTAAGCTAGTGCCCTACGTTAACCTTCTCAAATAAGTACTTGTCAGCTGCTTTTACCAGTGACTTGACAACAAAAGTTTGCAAGTTTTTGTGTTTGCTTTTGAGGTTTTTACTCTCTGAGATGTAGGAATGTGGGTTAAAAGTTGGCTGTGTGTGGCTCTTCATAAGGTAGGGTTGCAGAGGGGCTTCTGCCCATCTCTGCCGTGCAGACTGCTGCCTCACTGCTCTGCCTGCTAACTGGCAGCTTCGAGTTGGAGCAAGCAAGAGATAGAGGATTTAAAAAGCCTTCTGTGAGCTCCTTGGGTAATACTTCTGAACAGTGAGAGAGAAACTTCCTCGTGGCAGTCGCAGTCATCAGAACGTCATACAGGTCCAAGAGTTGAGACTTACAGCTACGTTGTTGCTGCATGTGTTGGCATGGCTCTCCTTGCCGTAGTGTCTGGACACCTCTGTGTCATTCAGTAAACAGACTAATGTGGATTTAGTCTGTTAAAGGTGGTATCTCCCTGCTGTCCTGCTAGTTCTGGCTGCTTTGCTCTGTTTCCCACTGGCAAGATGGGGAGATACCTTTGCAGCCTGCCCGGAGCACATCCCCATCCATCTCTGGGCATGGGGGACATCTAGGGCTTGACTTTTTTTTTTTTCCTCCCTTCTAAGCATAGCTGCTCTGTGCACTTTGAACTGTCCTGACCTCCTGGAGCTGGTCAAGAACACTGCAAGTCTGATACTAGGGTCAGATATGACAGAAGTGGTGCCAAGCAGGTATAATGCAAACAGATATATGGTGCATTAGATGTTTTTAAGTGTGACTTTCTTGTTCTCGGGGCATAATTTCAATAGAGTCATTTTTTTCCCTATTAATTGTGTGTGTTGTGTGTGTTGTGTGTCTTTTTTGAGGAATCCTTTTGAGGACCCTTGACACAGGAACCCCACGTCTCAAACTGGGTGCAAGTTTAAAACTGTTCCCTGGACTAGGTAACTGCTGCTGTAATTTAGTTTTCTTTTAGGCTGTATTGTTGCACTGCAAAACAAAGATTGCTTCCTTTAAGCAAGGCCTGGGAAAGCCTCTGTCTTAAATCCTCTTACATGTCTGTAGTCCAAGGAGGGATGCGGTGGCACCTTTAACACAGTCTGCACTTACAAAGTGTGCAGGTTGTGTGAGTGGAAGCTGCCCAAGCTGTTGCTCTGCCCATGCAATGTATGGCCTTCTGAGTAAGGAAAGTATTGTTACCACCTCTCCAACATTTATTAGAATTAAAAATATGCCTTCCTGTTCTTTTTCCTTTCCCACATCCCCTGTTTTTCTTCTTTGGGATAAAGTTTACTGCTATTGAGGAAAGGTGAGTATATGATCAAGTCCTGTGTCCCTTCCCTTACATGACTTGCTGTTCTTCCCAAGCAGCTGGCTTAATGCTAGTCTTCAAATTCACCCCAAAATGTAAAGCAAAAAAACAAACAAAAAACCCACCTCACCATAGGTAGAGTAACCCTGGTTTGATCTCCAGCAGTTCAAGTGGGAGCAATGTGGGATATGGAAGGCAGCTGGATTTAAAGCTAGCTGGCAGGATGGAGTTGTGTTGCTAGCACTGAGCAGCTATAGATGCAATGCTGCTATGGGAGAGCATCATGAGTTGTGAGGTTTGTGCTGCAGGGACAACCCAAACATGAGGAAAAAATACCTTTGCCTTTATCAAAGGTTAATAGTTAAACAGACAAGGCCATGGCAAAAAACCCCTCTCCTGTAGAATAGCATTGTTTGAATATAAACCACTTATAAATTGCAGTCCTTGGTGTGGAGAAGGAAGGAACAGTCAAGAAGGGCTGGTTAGTTAGGTGACCCCTTATGAAATACAGTGAAAGTAAGTTTCTTTTGATCAGAAATGCCTAAGGTTTAGGTTGCCTGTGAAGCTATAGTTTCATGGGGACTATATGGGCTGGGATGCAACTTTGTGGCTAGAGGATGAAGCTTTACTTCAAGATCTCTGCTCAGAGATGCAACAACCTTGCCTTGGTTTCCACCAGCGTTACTGTGACTGAGATGTGGGGACTCCGGAGGCCCCCCTTTTCCAGCTAGAGCTTCAGAATATTCTTGTCCTAGATAAAGGCTCCCCCCCTTATCCATATTCCTGCCATGGAATTGTCCACCGTGTTGGAAGTGTGTACCACCTCATCCAAGACTTGTCAATCGGGTTGCTTGCAAAAAGTGTATTGGCCGAAGATGACAGCAGTTCTGGGGCAGAACATCAGGAACTCCTGGAACTTGGCTCTCGCTTGCATCCAGAGCTCTTGGGTCACACAAACCATGGCATTCTGCCCTGCTGCTATTGATTAATGGCCTGCTGGGGTCAAAGTCAAAGCTGTTTCTCTCCTGCCTGTGTTCTGTGGAAATGCTCACAAAAAGAAGGGCACGTACTGAAATAGCACTTGGTGCTGCTGCTGTGGTAGTTTTCTATGGGTTTTTCCTCCCTGTCTTGCCTGTTCTCTTCCTTTCATCAGTCCTGCTACTAGAATTGCTCCTTCAGAGGAGCACAACCTATTTTCATCTCACCCACCTCTCCCTCCCTTTGCACTGACTTCTTCTCTATGTGCCAAGGCCAGAGTGACCCGAGTGGTCAGGAGATTGAGGGCACTTAAATTTTGCATTAGAGGTCAGGCGTGTGACAATGGCAGGATGTGCTGGTGGCCAAGAACTTGGAGTCCTCTCAGAGCTGAACCCTGTCCCATCTCTGCCTCTGTGTCCTAGTTTTACCATCTGTAAATGACAATTTTGACCTTGGTTTCCTGCAGGTTGAGTTCAACCGAAGGTTCAACCTATATTATGCATGGGGATCCCAGTAAATATGATGCCTGCCCTCTGAACAGACAACTTGTATGTTTTGCTTCTGGCTTATTTTTTTTTTCCCAGCAAATGTGGGGATTTTAGTTTCCTGATGTCTTTTTTTTTTTTCCTTTGAATCAGGAAGCTGAAAGGAAATAGCAGTGAGCACAGGAGTTCTTCAGACACATGATACTGGCTTTGGTGATTTAGTGTCTACCACTCCATTGAGTAGCCTAGTCATGGGTGATGTCCGAAAGCACTGCTGGGATGAAATCACTTTGCTGTCATTGTCACAGCAGACTTCATATGAACGCAGGTACAAATAACACTTCAGGCTAGAAACTGTCTAGGAAAAATCAGTATTATGGTAGCAGGGTGAGATAGCAGCTGCTGCCTGACTTCTCAGATAGCACGACAGAACTGTGGGCCTGCTGAAGCGTATCCATCCATCCTGCCATCTCCAAAGGCTGCTTCCCTAGCTTGGCTCCCTAGCCAGGGCAGGGTGATATATGTGTATGCTGGGAGACAACCTGATAAAGCAAGCCCGTTAAAAAGTATATAGATTGCAAATCCACTTTCCCTGAGGCTGCAACATTAGCTTTGGTAGGACTTGTTCAATTATACATAGTTGTGTGCAATATTTAGGTGCTGTTTGCCCCTTCTAACAAAGCAGACGTTTCACTCACCTGTGAGACACACTAAAAATATTTAAGGATGCTGGAGAGCTGTGGTGCATAGTGCAGACTGAGGGGGGTGATTTTTTAAAATCATGGAAGTTTGCTAAAAGTGATGTGGCTCCAAACATGGCTCTTACTTTACATAATACTCACTATTTAGGTGTCTGCATGACACCTGTGTGTATAAAAAGCTTAGATGAGGTGTTGATTTGACCCTGTGTGTGTCCTGCCTGCACCTGGGCTTTTCCTGTAGGTCTGGATTGCAAAATGGCCTATGGCTCAAATAGAAATGAATCTTGAGAATAAATGGCCACAGGGCAAAGGAGAGATAGAGATGCTGGCTGTTAAACACTGGTGCACTAACCATAGAACTGGAATTTACTGGTGGGAATGAAACAAAGCAGTTTTCTCCCTGCTAGACAAGACTCTCCTGTCAATACTGACTTGAGTATAAATATCGCCTGAGTTAGTTGCTAAGTAATTGCAATTCATTTTGAGGTTTTTAGGGGTGGTGGAAAGAACTCCAGATCGAAAAGAATTGATAGGTTAGAATTACCATAGGAGCCCATTTGGCAGGGAATGGCTGTTTCATATAGCATAAAGAAAATGGGCTTCTCATGCCTTCCTCTGCTGTTGGCTGGCCTCATCTCGTGTCACTAGTAGCCCTTTGTGCTCATGGCTTAAGATCCCCAAGTCCTGTTGGTGAGGATTCATTAACCAACAGTCCTGAGAAGTGCCTTGTTTGCCCTAATTGAAGTTGTTTTTTTCTGGAAAAATGAAAGATATCCAGTGGGAACAATGTTAGTGTAACCAAGTAACCCTTAGATCCTCTGTGGGCTGGCTTTTGAGAACCCACACATCCCAGTTTCCTTCCTTTGTGTGTGTGTGAATGTTGCTCAGAATGACAGCTTCCCTAATTTATTATACCACACAAACCTGTGGGATCTCTGTTTTTATGGAAAGGGAAAAAGGAGAGGAGAGAAATAACATAGCTTCATTTTAGAAAGTATCATTTGTCTAAGGTGGAACTCTCCCCTAAAATTGTACTTGGGGCAGTTACCCCTGTTTTGGCTTGTCTCTGAATTGGCAATTAATGCTATGACCCTGCCTATAGTCTGCAGCACAATAGTGTTCTGTTGCTGTCTTGTTTGGGGATTCCTGGGCATGGTATGGGCACACAGGAGATACCGGTGTGCATCCTCAGCAAGTCGCATCTCAGCAAACATCAGAAAACAAGGTCCTGTCCTGAGCCCCTCTTGAATTTCATGTGCTTCCCAATGCTGTTGGTAGATTTGCTTGGCAGAAATCCATTCTCTGAATGTTGTGTTACCAGGGTGGGCTGAAGCTCTTTTTGGAAGAAAGCAGTTATTTTTTTCCAAAAAAGCTGTTCTGTGGGGTGAAACTCTGTGCTGCTGAAACTGGTATTGCCTGCTCCTATGCTGCTGACATCTTCCTCAGTTGAAATGTGAAATGCTATATTTTGCCATTGATGTGTAAGAGTCAAGTTAAGGGTGAAGATAGGGGAGAGACTTGCCCTTTCTAAATAGCATCCCCTTCTGACTTCCTTGCTCCTGCCAGGGGAGCTGTTTTGGGAATGTTGAAGCCTGGATGCCTTTTTCCACTTGAACATCTAACCAGGGTTTCATCTGACAAGTGTATCTCTTTGGGGTGGAGATTCTTATTAGGGTGATGACACATTTTTGGAATACTAAGAACCCTTCATTTTGTTTTGTTTTCAGTCCTCTTTTCAGTCGGGGATAAATGCTGCCTGACGGCTTCACCTTTCTCCGAGAGCGAATGGGGTCGCGCGCAGCAACCTGGAGGACAGACTTGTCATGTCTAATGAGCTCATTAGGGCTTGATCTGCTCGTTACCTTTCTAAGGCAAGACTGAAATATCTTCCGGAGGCAGAGCCGGTGAAGAGCCGCTTCCCTCTGAGTCAGCAGGACTGAGGGGGAGTTGGATTTGGTTTGCTGAAGGTCTCCTCTTAATGAGACTTAGCAAGCTGGTGACTTCTTGTAACCCCTTGGCATTTGTATGAACTGGGCTGTTGGTACCAGCTTCTCTACTCGATCCCGACAGGACTTCTTAAATTCTGTAGAGCGGGGTGTTTTTCTTAAGTCATCTGTCATCAGTGTTCAACAGTCTAGTTCAAGTTTATTGTCTTCATTAGGAGGGGAAAAAAAAAGATTAAATTTCCTTTTTTTTGGAAAGTTACTACTTCAGACTTCCTTTTTGTCCCAAAGGAAACTTTCCCAGATGTGAGGGCCCTTGGCATTCTACTTATAGCTCCTATACAATTTCAGCTTCCTGTCCAAAGTTGCTGCAATGTGATATTGTTGCAAGATTTTTCGCCTCTAAAAGGCAGCTGTACTTCGGAAGCAGGCGAGGCTTCCTTGTAAATAATACATGGTAAAATATTTTGAGCTTGATGAGTGATCTTTAGGGCATGCAGGAGGAGCCCACAGAAAGACTTGAATGTTGAGAAGGTTAGGGATTTTTCTCCTTCCTTGGGAGGTATGGAGAAGTAATGCAAGCTGGCGTATGGAATTAAGATGTCCTGCAGTCAGTCTGCTCAGACTGTTTTGGAGCCTTAAGCAATGTGTCATGGCAGAGACTAGTCTACATCACAACAAATGAGAGCAGTAGTTATGTAGGTTTATATGATTCCCACCAGGTAACTTCACCATTCTCCATCTCTAGAAAGGCTTGTCTTGATCTAAGTAGGAAGAAGACTTGATCCTAAGCAAGATTGTGTACTAGAGCTAGCAAGAATGTACCTAAGTCATGGTGAACACCAGAATTTGTATTCCTTTGATAGAGCTGTACAGCAATGCGGAATCTCACTGAGGGGGGGTGGCTTGGTTAAAGTTGAAAAATAAACAAGATACTCAGGGGCATCTCTGCCTTTTCACTGTCTAAACATTCATGGGGAAAGGTGCCATGGGAAGGACATGAGTGACTTTCAGATGGAACTGCATCCATGGACAGCAGTGCTGGATATTCCTGCCGGGATGATTCCAAGGGATGTTGCATGCATCTGGCAGAAGCTCTGCTTATGTTTTCCTTTGATACATGTCTGGAACCAGAGACAGATGCTGTAAATCAAAGCAATTAAATGTGTGGGCTTTGTAAAGCGTGGTTACTGTAGTTCATTTCACGGTTCAGGGGTCAGAAAGGACCTTTAAACACAAGCTTGCTCTGCCTGTGTAATTTGAGGGATTTTTTTTAATTGACTTTTATGGATTAATTCTGAGTCAAAAGTGTTTTGCTATAGCATGTCTTATGTTTAGCATTATTGGTAGCACTTCCTTTGCTCCACTGTTCAGAGTGCTTTAGAGAGAATGAGAGAGGCATGTGCTGAAGCAGAATTCCTTTTTACTTAGAAGAATTAAAATAAGTCCAGCAAGCACATGGTTTGTGCTTAATTCCGAGAGCCTGAATCTGATCTTGCTTCTGCTAATCTCTAAAGGGATTATTCCTGATTTACACCGGGCTGAATGAAATCAGAATCGGGTCCTAAAAGCCTGTTTGTGCTTTAGACATCGTCTCAAGGCAGCTGACCTGAGAATATGAAAAGGAAGCTTGGTYTCCCACAGGTTAATTGCTTAAATTTGTCAAGGTAAGTGGACTATAGCTTGTGTAGCAGGGCTTGCTTTAAACTGAAGACTCTTTATCCAGGAAGCTGTATTGCAAAAACTTGGGCTAGAATCCATTTACTTCTATTGAACTAAAAAGAGATAATAATCAGAGGACCTTCTCTGGTACAACAGAATAGTCTTTATTTGCATAGTACCTTTCATCAGAGGGTATTAAATAACTACTTCATTGCAGTTCTGGAGGCTGTTCAGCTTGGCAGGTCTCTCGAACAAGCTGCAGTGCCTCACAGTGAAATAAAACTCWGCTCATGCCCTAAGGTCTCTGATCACGAGTGACATTTGCAAGTAAGGTCTGCAGCCTAGAATGGGGTAAAGATGTTAATTTAAAACGCYGAGGTTCTGAATAAAGGCAACGACCTGCCTGTCTGCTGAGGGGAAAATTGATCTCTATCAGCATGTGTTTAGCTGGAGCTCACTGAGAYGAGGGAAAAGCAAATGCAGAGCATTGAGGTAGGAAAATGCAGGCAATCTCCAGATCGCTGTGACCAATTCCTTTACAGTTCCAATTTGGTCAACTTGCTTACATTTTGACTGCCTATGTGCTAATTTTAAAAGATCTGTTGATATTATTCCTGTCTATGTTGTGACACAKGGGATATTACCTGTGACTTTTGTGGACCTTTCCTAAAGGTAGCTAGTTATCTTCCTGTGTGTATCCTTGCATATTTCCAAGCAAGCAAGTGGTGCTTTGCGGTGGTGACAATTGAAATTTTGGCCTCTGAGATGCTCCAAGCTTTAAAACTATTGTTGAGTTGTAATGCTCAGGGTTGTGTCCTGCCACTGAGGGCAATGGGAGGCCTAAGTGGTGGAATCAAATTTCTTAATTACTGTCTTTGAAGGGTATAAGAAGACACTCAGCAGCGGCCTAGACGGGTGTATTTGCAGAAGTGAGGAGACATAGAAAGCTGTTTAGGTGACTCTAGGGGTCCTGTGTTTATGGACCATAGGATACCAAGAGCCCACAGTTCCCCCAGCATAAGGATGAAACTGAAATCTGAGATTTCTCAGAATGACACAGTGCTGGGACAGTTTGCTCACACTGATTCAGTTGTCCCACACAAACATCTTCTCCTGTTGTGGACCTGAGCTGCCTTTCTATGGCTGAAAGTGAGTAAGGAAGTTTTACTTCATCAAAGGCATAATCTGGCTTTCTTGTTAATTGCTCCAACTTGTTACCCATGACTGATGTAAATGCTACCTCCCTGTCGGGAGTAAAGGTTGTATTTGTGGAGAGGAGAATTCACTGACTCGAGCTGAAGAAGCTGGTGAGYGATACACTGGTCTGCAGTACCCTAGGCTGTGCTCACAACTTGCATAAGGATCCCAAGAAAGGGTGGGGAATGCTTGGCAGTCTGCTGCACTCTGCAAAAAGGAAAAGTTATCACCATCATCCTCTCAGGTCCGTGCCTCTCTTCTATATTTGGCTGATATAAATCAGAGTAAGTGGCCCAGSCACATAAGTGAGTGTATAATTTTGTGCTACTCAGCTGGTGTGAAATGCAAACCAGCAAAGCCCTTCTGAGCTCTCCTCCATGGCAATATGTGTGTGTAAACCAAAGTTCTCCTCAAAAAGAGAGAGGAGGGGGAAAGCTGTTTTTGGGGATTATGCCCTTTAATTGAATCTAACAGTTCGCCCAATTAATG
Organism: Eudromia elegans; assembly: GCA_003342815.1. Taxonomy (NCBI): domain Eukaryota; kingdom Metazoa; phylum Chordata; class Aves; order Tinamiformes; family Tinamidae; genus Eudromia; species Eudromia elegans. The sequence goes on from PTEX01000094.1 coordinate 2,354,846, forward strand.
TGGTTCAGTGCTGTTTGSTTTGGGAAACATTTTCTCCTATTCATCTGCACTCTTGGCTCACCTCATTAAGGCTGTTATCACAGCAGATGGTGTGCCTGGAAGTTTCTCCACATCTASATATGCCAGATATAAACTGTAGTGCCTTACGAAGCTGTTGGTGAGCTGTAGTTTCTGTAGCTAGAAGAAACTACATATTATTGGTCAAACACTTGTTTCCTGGCATTTCTAAAATGTATGCCAAAAGCTGGAAATACTGAGTAATTTTTAACCAAAAGGGTATGATCAGCAGGTGATTTTTTTTTTTACAGAAGTGCTGTGCCTTGGGTATGTGCTCTGTTGTATAGACAAGCCATCTGGAGCAAGCCTGTGGTTTGATTTCTGCAATGAGTACCTGCATATTGCCATGCCAAGATGACCAGCTTTATTATATCAATGTGCATCTTGAGTAATTCCACTCATTATCACAGATTTAGATGGACTAAAAAGGGAATATAATGTGGCCCAAAGCAGTAGTTAGCTTCTCTTGATTATTAAGCCAGGAGCATCAATTGATCTTTCACATTCCTTAATATATCCAGCCTCCACAAATCAAACTACTGGGGTTAATTTGTCTGAAGATTCATGAAATTTGTTATGACTGACTTGAAATTTTGTTTTGCCTGGAAGAGCAAGGTGGCATTTCCTATATTTGTTGCAACTAAAATCTGGGTAAAGGAGGCAGGTAGCAATAACTCACTTGCAGGTGGCTACTCTGCAGTCTTAAAAGCTCTTGGCATAATGTAAATTAGAAATGAACTGTGAAAAGGGGAATTTTGGGTGCACCAAAGCTGATGATGCTTGGGGGGAGGGCCTGTTGTGAAGGACAAACAAGTTTGTCAGCATGAAACCTGCAGGATGTTGCACCTCTAGCATCCAGTTAATGCAGCAGCTGTTACTGGGTACCTAAAGCAGTAGTTGCTGTGCTGCTGGTCTCCTAGCTGCTGGAATTAATTACTTGGAAAATGGAGATTGATTGGGCTTCAGCAAGAAGGCTGTGTAAAGATAATTTCCAAAAGAGGGAGGATTAATTTTTGTGTGATGCTGCAAATCAATCACGGTGATGTGCAGCCTCAAATCTAAAGTGCTGCCCTGTAGCTGCTGTATTAAGTTGTGTAAAGCTGCCAAAGAGAAGTGCTTCCAAGTAACTGGAAGGAGGAAAGAAGGGGAAAAGAGTCTTTTTGAGAGCTTTGATCTCGGGTTGGGTATCTGGATGCCTGTTGGTGAGGGAGCATGCTTTTATGCACAGGGTGCAGCCTGCGTGCAAGTAGATGTCTTCTATTTGATGTGTGCAGATTAAGGTGTTTGAGCCTTTAGCAGCTCATCTGGCCATCTTATCTAGCACATTTTTTTCCTCTTAATTGCTCCCCTGTGCTTCAGAGTTGGGTTTTCCCTTTTGTTTCACAAAGCATTCTTATGCAAAGTCAAATCTCCTGCAACTCCAGCCAGCAGAGCAAGAGTGCAGTGTTGCTGGAGTTTCTCTTGCTCATTTTCTTTTTCCCTTCCTAAGCTTGACTGAGCAGTACTTTAATGGAGCATTTGTGGAGGAAAAAGTTCCAAATGCTTTGTCCTGCAGATTGTTTCCAGATCCCTGAAGGAAGGATTATTTACAAATTAAAGTGCTTACTGTTTCCTGTGCCATTGCAAAACAAATAATTAGCAGGACTTGAAAAGCGCTGGTATCTACTGGTTTGGAGTACCAGCCCCCTCTCAGAACTTCAAATAGACATCCTAGCACTTTTTCATGGTACCAGATGATTAATTTTTACTGCACATTCTGCCCTGATTTAATGCTGCTAATGATCGTGCGAAGCAGACTTGCAGTGTAAGCACAGGCTTAAAACCTAAGCGTTGGTGTTTGAAGTTAAACAAGTCTCTGCAGGAAGAACTTGTTGAAAGGGCAGCTATCATTTCTTAGCTCAAGTATTCAGGGTTTTACTGCAGTTTCCCCAAAGCCATGCAGTCTGTGGCAGACTTATGGATAAGCTGTGGAAATCGTGTTGTTGCTCTAAGCATGGAAAAGTTGTGTGCTCTGAGCGCTGGCATGTGATGAACGAGGCAACGGCCTCAGCAAGAGGTGAGTCACTTGGGTAACTGGGGAGTTTCTGTTCTTATACACCAGAACAAGCTGCAAGCAGCCTTAAATAGCCAAAGAGGAATGAACTTGAGGTTAAAACCCTGTGTCTTGTCATTACCCTCTCCTTCCTTGTTTTTCCCCTGTGGTGACTGTTTCAGTGGATAATGAGGTGCAGGGGAAGTCAGTCATAGGTGGAAATAGTGAAAACTAGCAAGGTCTATAKGTCAAGGTCCCAAATTAAAACAAGAGATGGGAACACCTCTGTAGTCTTCTAACATGTGTGGGAAAGAAAAGTAGAGGGTATAAAACACTTGGGCAAACTGAACACAGATTTTCTTTACACAGGCTAGCTCTTGAAGCAGATGAGGGGATAGTTATGCATATAGCAATTATCTCTCCACCTTTGGTCAAGGAAAATAATTTCCAGCTGATTGAACTCATTTATAAAATATTGAGATTATTCCTATAACACACTCTGCTGTTAAAGAAACTACCCCTAGCTAGCTAACTATATTTCCAACAAAACATCACAGTATTTGTTTTCTCCTGGATCTGCAGTGCTGATGCAGCCACTGCTTTGAAAAGGAGGGTTTCAGTGCCAAGGTGAGTATTGATCAGAGTTATTTCTTGGCTGCCATAGAKTAAGTCCTTATGGCCTACAGTCCTAAAGAAACCAAATTGCTAGAATTATTACAGAGTAAATGCTAAGTTCTGTGAGGCAGTCTCTGACTTGAGCATCRGAAGGGAGCCCTTCTATAGTGAGCAGATAAATAAGGACTCTAATCATTTTTGGAGCTAATAAAATGGGATAGACATTGATGTGGGGAGAAGTTTGTGTCTAGCTGTGCCATTGAAGAGCTGGGATCTCTGCTCTGCCTGCTCTGTGTGTGGTGTCTGTTTTGGGGTTTCTTTTGTATTTTTGGCACCAGCTGTGTATTGGAACTTCTACTTTGTACTTCTTTTTGGAGCTAGTCTGGTTTTAACGGTTTCAGTTCTTTTTTTACATGAAAAGATTGAGAGAGTATGATACAGGTTAACTAATCATATTCTATTACAGGTTAACTAATCATATTCTATTACACTAAAATTTTTGGAACTGAACTATTCCTTCTAAGAATGGTGGAAGAGTATGAAACTTCTGTGGATACATGGTGTGTGGAAATACTGACAATTCCTAGACATCTGCTGAAGAGTTGAAATGCAGATRCTTATTCCATGGAGAAGTCTGTTATCAAAAGTAACAAAGACATATGCAAAACCTTTGCATKTGTAATCTAAGGGTAGCATAAATGGAATACTGTTTGCTCTGGTTTGAAAACCACCCAGCTGTCTGGCACTATCTGAATGACAGAATCATCTCTTAAATATGTTCATATTGGGAGACTTTGACCAACAACTATAATAAAGTCACTTTCYAAAAATCTCTCCCAGGCACATGGAATTTGCCCACGTTTTGCCTCTGACTATAAATAAATATACCTATAAAGTAAAATTGTGCCTCTTGGTAGACAGACTATTTGTGGTATCTGAGCTCTGAATATATGTGAGCCTTAAGTAGGTGGTCACTTTTCCTGTAAGCTGTAACTTAGTAACCCTTAATATACCAGCATGATGGCAATGGATGTGGCTCATGGATAGCTCAACATGTTTTAGGCATGATGAGCATGCTCTCCATGAGCAGAGTTGGGTGGCTCTGGAGGAGCTGCTCAACAAAATGGATGGGCACATCCTAGGTATCAAAATGGGATGCTCTRGGCTGACTGCATGGAAGTAGAGGTGACCCTTATGCCATGAAAACTGCAAAAATGGATTGTTTGGGRTGAAGTCATGTCCTGTGGGATTGTAGCTTGGAGAGCTGCCAAGCCCAGAGTAGCTATAAAGGTGGTATGAACTTTTTAAGCAGAGGTCTTGTGTAGTGGGAATTACTGCTGCTGGTGACTCACCTTGATGTGGCAAGTGCAGTATGGACTACAGTTCCTCTGGTATCTACTCAGGGATGTCACAAGACCTCATACTTTACTTGATCTGTAGTGATGGAGGAGGACAGAGCTGCTAACATGGTTCTTCTCTGGCCAGATGATCTAGGAGATGGTCTAGGGTTTTGACTCTGGGCCAAGGTACACTATGCTTTGTTCCTGGGCACGACTGTTCTTTTTTTGTGGCTTGTTGCTTGCAAAAGAAAGGCTACAGGAGCTTTCTTAGGTCCCCTGAGCCCTTGGTGAGGACAAACCATCAAACTGTGGTGATGCTTGCTGATGTCAAGGCACTGAGGAAGTGGCCTGACTTCTGGGACTCATTTTCTTGTGWGGGACTACCAAGAGCAAAAACACATGTGAGAAGACTAAGATATAAAGAAAAAGATGTGTTTGGCAGCAAACCTTGCCCTTAGGGACTGGGATAGGACTTGGTGTCCATGCTCCTCTTCCAGGCCCACCACAGACAGCATGTTTAGCTCTAATGAGCCAGACACCTATTGCATCTCCTTCTCCCTTGCATGTTGCTGGTGCTGCCCTTGGAATTGATACTGTGAAGAAAATGCTGCTGGAATCCAATAGTTTAAAAACAGCCTTGCACGAGGAAGTATGTTTTCCAGTAYCTCCAAGGGCATCAGAGCTTCATTTTCTTTTTCAGGCTGCTCTGGTTTCTTGTAATTGGCCAAAAAGTGTCAGGAAGGGGATAGGCCTGGAGGGAGAAACAATTCTGTTATTTGGTTCTTAAGCTGGCCTTCCCCGTCTGTGGGACACCACCAAAAAAATCATCCCTGGGAGCAATGTCAGAGGAGAGGCCAAGGCAGTTTAAGTATCTTGGGGACTTCAGTTAGCTGAATGTGAGACATGAGTGTGGGGTACCCCTGACCAAAGCTGCTTCTTGGTCCTACTYGTAGGATGTGTTCATCTTGCTATATGGGGGTGATACTTGGACAGGCAATATGACATTGTAACTCAGAGCTCCCCTGCAGACTATAGGATCCTCTTTTTTTTCTTAGTGTTGTCTTAAAGACAAATTATATAAACAAAGAATCAAAGCTCAAATGATGTGTTAAGATACAGAGCTTGGCTGAAGATTAGCCCCATTTCTTCCTACTACCTGCTGTATCAGCTTCCAAATGAGACATCCAGACTGACCCCCTTTTGGATGTTCCCTTGTGTGACACCTTCCACTTTATAATTGCTGGTCATCAGAATCCTCCAGTGTGGTCGTGTCTGTTTTCCATGTGAGAAAATCAAAATACCTTAAGTGCTTAGTGTGTGTTACTCTCTTTAAACCCTGCCAAACCCAACAAAACAGGAGTGGTGTTTTTTACCTTTCTCCACTGAAAGGATAGCAAAACTTGAATGTCTGAGTTATTGCTGCATTGCCAAAGTCTAATTGAGCCATGAAATGTGCCATGGCACTAAAATTAAGTAAGCTAGAAAAGCAAGGTGTCTGATTAGAGACAGCAAGAGATCAAATCCTAAGGTTGAAGAGCAAATGCTGCCTTATATTTSCTRGTGATAATCCAGGRAARCAATCTCTTCTGTACAAACATCTGGTCACTTGTAACTTCTGTGACAATTTTCCTTTTGCTCATACAATTTGGATGTTTTGGTCTGCTGTCTTGTGGCACAGGAGTTAGAGGCTCTTTTTTTTCAGTTGGATGCTTCTGTTGTGTGTTGTGCCACTATTATGTTATAAAATCTCTTATTTCAGAATGGTTGAGGTTGGAAGGGATCTCTAGTCCAACCCCCCTGCTCCAGCCAAGACATCCAGAGCACAGGGTGGCATCCAGGTGAGTTTGGAAGATCTCTGAAGGAGACTCCACAACCTCTCTGGGCAGCCTGTTCCAGGGCTCTGTCACCCTCACAGTGAAGAAGCTCTTCTCATGGAGATGGAACTTCCAGTGTTTTAATTTATACCCATTACCCCTTGTCCTATTGCTGACCACTACTGAGAAGAGTTTGACCCCTTCCTCTTCACATTCTCCCCTCAGTTGTGTGTATGTGTTGATCAGATCCCCTCTGCCTTCTCTTCTCCAGGCTAAACAGGCCCAGCTTGCTTAGTCTTTCCTCATACAATAGATGCTCCAGTCCCTTAATCATCTTTGTCACTTGTTGCTGGACTCTCTCTAGAAGCTCCATGTCCCTCTTGTCCTGGGGAGCCAACAACTGTCCCCAACACTCCAGGGGCGGCCTCCCCAGGGCTGAGCAGAGGGGCAGGATCTCCTCCCTTGCCCTGCTGCCAATGCTCCTCCTGATGCAGTCAGGAGCCCATTGGCCTTCTTGGCCATGAGAACACATTGCTGCTTCATGGTTGACTTGTTGTCRACTAGGGCTCCCAAATCTCTCTCCACAGAGCTACTTTCCACTAGGTCAACCCCTGATCTGTACCAGTGTGTAAGGTTATTGGATCTTAACAGGTTTGCCTTTAATTTGATAGTCTCGTTGCTGTTGCATTGGTTCAGTGTCACTTGCAGGGAGGTGAGAAGAAAAAAAAAAAAAAAAAACACTTATGGGCTCTTCCTAAGAAGGAAGAGGAAATGCAGAAATGATACTTCTTTAGAAGAGACACAGTTTAGAAGAAACACAGTTTCTGATCTACATCCGTAACTAAACATGTAAAATAAGCTAATAAAGTTGGCCCTTCAGCAGAAAAGAGAAATGCCCATTGCCTTGCAAATGGAGCTGTTGGATGGGAAAAGATGATTCTCATTCTGATGATTTTTTGGATTGTAATTCTGTGTCAGAAGGATGTTTGAAGCACCACTGTGTGTGTGTGTGTCTGTGGTTGGGTCATAATGCTGAAAGTATTTGTGCTGGGTAGCTATAGCCTTAGACATGATGTGATCTAAAACACTCCGAGATGCTGAAATAGCTGGAAGTGAGGGACAATATGGTGAAAAAGCATGTGATGTAAYTGGAAAGTCTGACTATAGGAAGCCAAAGTGCATCTTAAAGGCACTATGTATCTCACTAAATTTTGGACAATTAAGGCACTATGTAAAAAGCAACTTAGTTGTGGGAAGGTCTTCTGAGATTCTTCTGTGATAGAACAGCCACAGAGTTACAAAAGAGATGATTTCAGGAAAAAAAGAAAAAAAGACTATAGATGCTATTTTAGAAGGCTTTTTGAATCTCTTAAATCAAATCCAGTGACATTTCAGGTTGCTGTGATGGATGTCTGCTTCACAGTGATGTTTTCCTTATTTTAGAGRTTTATTTCAAACTTTTCATGACTATCTGGTCTCCCCATCCCCCAAACTCCTATAGCCTTGTGTACCACTAAGCACAGGAGTCATTCTTCAGTGCTCCAATGCACAGTTGTTTCTCAAAGCCAGATTTCAGGGAGTGACAACTTCCCAACATGAAGTGTAATTCTGCCTYTTTATTTCCATATTCTGATGGTCTTTTCCTTTCTAACCCTCCACCAATTAATGCTGCTGCCAACCACTTCACATCTTTGCCCTAATGTGTATCCTCTGCCAGCCTGAAATCACATGGACAGGAAGCATCTGGCTGTTCCTGTGCTGCACRGGGAATTCTTTTAGAGGATTATCTCTGTTTTATTCTGCTCTATTCTGGCACACAGCCCTGGAGGGAGTCAGGCCTCCTTGACTACACTAAGTTCCTGGCAGATCYGGATCACCCATCTCTTGCCAGGTAAATAGCTGCCGTGTCCACCTGCTTGTTGCAAGGGGTGTGTAAAACTCCTTTCCTCTTTGCATCACTTCACCCTTGGTATCTCCCAGAAGAGGAAGCATAAGTCACTCAGAGGCCATGAATCAAAATGTTAAACTTCAGGAAACAGAGCTTGGAAAGGGAAAGGGATTCTGAAATGTTTGCACTGATTAGTTGCTTTTGGGAGGTGGATTTCTCACCCCCTGCCAAGCCCCTGCATTTGCAGCCTTTCATTAGAAGAARAGAAATTATCTTCACTTTTTCAGGCATAAGAGAAAGCAAGCATCCTGTATCCTCCTTCTGATTTTGTACTGTTTTTTGCTTGTTTATTGTTTTGGTGYAGCAGCTCTGCACAGCCTTGGCAAWSCTCAGCTGTCTGTGCTCTCTTGTTGAGTCAAAAGTAAGTCTAGCCAGGAAAGAGAAGAGCAGCTCAGTGATCTTACAGCATTCATGCAGCCAGCAGCTTGGGGAAAACATCCCCTTCCCTCCAACCTAGGTAACTCCTGCATTCACCTCCTCTCATGGGCTAGGGTTTAGTGTTTGTGTATGCAGGTGGAAGCAAATTGCTGGGTATTGGGGGTCCTTGCTTACTGCAGGAAGGGCAAGTTGCATGTGCAGMAACAAGAAGGGTTCAGAAACCTGGGGCTTCCCAGTTTGACACCTGTTTACCTGCCCTGTGCAGCCTCTGTATGTGAGTCAGGGCATCTTTTACKTGGGGCGTAGCTACTTTTGCCTGTGTGAAAATATTCTACTCTGTTTTGGACTGAATTTGGAGCTGCAGCTTATAGACTTGAGGATTTGAAATTCTGTGTGGCTCATGACTTGTATTGAGTAGATAATCATGGTTAACCTATTGGTGTTTGAGTAGGAATGTGGGACTCTTCCTTTTTATTTTAAGCCCTTTTCTAACTTTTTCTGTTAACATAAAGAGTTTAGATGCAACTCTGAAAGGTAGGCTTGTCTATCTGTACAAAGATCACAAAAAGTAATGATTTCTGAGGCCTGAGTGAAGGGTACTTAATAGSTGGAGCTGCAGATGCACCAGACAGGTCAGCATGTGCCTGTGAGGCACAAAAGCCTCCAAGAGACTTGCTTATTACTATGTGCAGTCATACAGTAGAAACCTTAGGGTTGATTGAAGCCCAGGTGACAGGGACTACATTTATGCTCTGCTTGTTTCTTAATCATTATGATTATTTATTATACATCATCTCAAAGGTAGATTAAAACCAAGCAGAACAAGACCTCCTGTTGGGTTGCTGCTGTGATATGCCCACTAAAAACAGCTTTAGGTTCATTTTTTTTAAAGCAAAGCTCTTATTTACTTACTACAAACCATGCAATTAATTAAGGCTATGTTTTTTTCTTTTTCCTTTTCTGCTTGGTGAAGAAATAAGCCCCAAGGCCCTATCAGTAGGGTCATCCTGACACCTGCAAATGAGGTCGCGGAGCTTAGCAGCGGTTTGCTAATTAACGCTCATGCGCTGCCCTTGAAGCAGCGATCATTAGTGAGATGCCAGTGGTGTCCTAGCAGTTAAGGGAAGGGCTCAGAGCATCCTGGTGACTGTGCTGTGCTCGGCAGCCTAGAGATCCTGAAGGGAGTGAGGATAATGTCCCAACTTATATGGAAAACGTATGGCTCTTGACAAGATCTCCTCCTCCACTCCACTGCTTTAAACAGATCTATTTCTATCTGACCGGAGCCATTGAGTTACTTAAATAGATTGACCTGACTTACTCTTATCAATTTATTTAATGAGATATCCCTGGCAACTTCATCTTGGCTTTCAGATGTTGTTCTCATTAAAATAGTTTATTTTGGTATCTCTTTGTTCCAGGTGAAATTGTGGATGGACAGCTGGCTGTATGTAAGGCCAACCTTTTTCCCCATAGTAATGCTTTAAGTTTAGTTTTTAAATCAGGAGAAATGGAAAGCAAAGACACTGATAAATTACCCTGTACACAGAGGATTTGGAAAGCATCTTAACTCTACCTGAACAGCAGGGATGCTGAAGGTACTTCTTATGTCTGGCTCCTTGGAAGTAATCCTGGAGAACAGAAGGAAGGTCTGAGATTAAGATGCCTCATCTTGAAACCTGGATGAGATTCCTTCTCCTGGTAGCCTTTTAAAGTCACAAAAGTGACAGATTCCATCTGTCTTAGAGCTTAGCAAGCTCCTGTTGCAGACCTTCAGACACCAAGTGAGGGATGCCTGTGATGTCTCACCCAAGTTGTTTTGGATGCACAGAGAAACCAGTGGGCTTCTCTGCTACAAATATGCATCAAGAATGAGTGCAGCAACCCAGATTTACCCCTCTTAAACTCTGTTTTTGCCCCAGTGTATGTCTGTCTCCTAGTCTTGTGGACACTAGCAGTATACCCTGTAAAAACTCTTAAGTTGGCTACTGCTGGGTTTTATCTCTTCCTTTCTTTAAGCCAATACCTATCTCATATATTTCCCATATCACAGATCAGTCAGAATCCCTTCAAAGGGCTTGCCTGTACCTGAAGTTCTGACTCTCTTGAAGACTCCTTGAAGGCTACATCAAGGCAACCATTTCTGTGTTCCAGACCTTGAACCTTTACCCAAATTGGGCCTCAGCCTCTCCTACTCTCTRCAGTAAAAAGCATAGGAAGCATCCCCAGGCCTTTCCTTCAGAGGCATGGAAAATTAATCCGGCAAGCGAGATATGTTAATGAAAATACCCTCAGGTAGAGGAGGGGATGAATGGACGAGTGCTGCTGTGAGCAGAGCACTTGTGGGGTGGGAAAGAAATCCCTTAGATCCAGAGAAAGTGCTGCAGGAGGGAAGCTCCCAGCTGAAGCAAGGTGTTGATTTTCTCATTTATCCTGATAGAAATAAAACCAATAATACAAYGTTGCAGCAGAATGAAGGCCTTCTGCTTGGGGAAACAACTCTTCCATGACTACTGGAGATACCCAGYGGATACCTTGACAGTGTTTTCATCTGAAGTGTGTGGAAAGCCCAAGATGAGTCTTGCATAATAGATGCTTTCTATATAGAAATGCATCTTATTCCTAGCCCAGGAGAGGAGGAGGAGGGAGTGTGTGTGGCTCTTGGCCCAGTTCTGCTCTGCAAGGGGATAGAGAAAACAAGCTGGATGTAGGAAAGCAGAGACCATCCTCTGGCAATTCCCCTGTAAATGGGGACATTGCATCATGTATCACAGTAGCATATAGCCCAGTCTTCTGACTTGAGAAGAGATATCACTATTGGGTGCCACAACATTTATTACTGCCTGCTATTGGCTTTTTATAGGCCTGATTCAGCAGAGCATTCACATCTGCATTAAACTGAGTAAGAAACCCACTCTGTCTTTATCAAGTTAGATGTGCGCTTAAGTGTCTTGCTGAGCGGGGATTAATTTAGAAAAAAAATAAATAGCTGCTGCCTGGCTTGCCTAGCAGGCAGTGTGGGGCCAGTGTTAGAAGCCTGGCTGGATTTAGGATGTTTTATCTCAAATACCTGGCTTGAGATACCTCAGTGCACAAGTTTATCAGAAAATACAAGCACCCTTAAGGGGAGCCCAGAGCCTTTGCTGCATCAAACCTGGCTCAGAAACCCGAGCGTTGATTTACAGAGTGTCTTCCGAAGTGCATGGTCCAAATGGCTAATGAATGTAAAGCTATCCAAGGGCAGCCTGTACTGGATTTTGTGAGGTGGCCTTATTGAGTTGTGGTCAAAGTGACCACCAATAGACCTGTTTTCACTCAAATAACCACGTGTGAGCTTTTGTGCAAGTCAAAAGACCTAAAATCCTTTGGAGAAAGTGTTCACTGTGGTTTTTGCATGTGCCCAGTGGCTCTGACCCTGCATTGCTGTGCTGAACTCTGAGAAGTCTCCCATTAAAATCAAAGAGGTTTTGGAATGAATAAGGAGCATAGACTTTTTATCAGCGTGGATTTTAGGTTCTTCTGTTCATCTTCCTTTGAAGTACAATACCTCATTTTTTTTGCTCCCTATAATATTTTATTAAAGGCACAATTGTAGCTAATAACACTTATGAAGAGGCGGCTTTGAGTGAAGCTACATCTGAATGTYACTTAAATAATGAATGGGAATGCCATATATTCATTAAAATTTGAACAATGAAAACTGTATGTGTGTTAGAGTCCTCCTTTTGATAGATGTGGCCGGCAGCCATTAAAATACAGTGGGAATTCTTGTTCATAGGCTCAGAATGGCTGATAATAACACTCTTGATAAGTATTTGCAGCTCAAGACAYTGAATTTACAAAAAGGATTCATCACAGCTAACGGGCTATGAAGACTGAAATGTTACCATCATTCAGCTCTTTTTCTTTTCTTTTATGTGTAAAGAAAAGATTTCACTTCACTGTCACTATGTAGAGTTTCTTTATTTTCTGCACACCCTCAGAAGAAGCAACTCTGAATTTAAGGCATTGTCCCAGTAACCCAGCTGGTGCAGACTGACCTAAGCCCCATGACCTGCAAGGACTGGTGGTGGTCCAGTCCATGAAGGTGTTGAGCTTGTGCGAAGGACAGTGGTGTCTCAAGTGACTTGGCACATAATTTTGGACTACTGAGACTAACACAGTCCTCATGATAAGCAAAACTATCCAACAGACCTTTAAAATGTGACTGTTCCTGTTCTAAGGACACAACCCTGTCTAGCATCCTGTTCTCTGCACATTCTTGCTAGGTAGATGGGACATGCAGAATTATCTGTAACCTTTTCAACTTTGAGCATAGCACAGGTTTAAAGGAAAAATCTGTTTATTGTCCTATTTTTAAACCAGRGAATTTGTGGAATTTGGAAGTGCAAGTGACCTATGGGGTCATAAAATCCATTTGCTACAACCCTCCTTTCCTTCTCCCAAGTGTTGGAGTTTCTGGGCTTTGTAATGTTTACAAATGCAGTGTTTGCTGCTGCTTCAGCTCCGTGATGTCTGGGAGTTGCACAAGAAGACCCATTTGGCACTTTGAAGTTAGGAGAAAATGGTGAAATCCTAATAGTGTCTACCCCAGAAAGGGACTTTGCTTACCTCACAGTAAATACAAGGTTCTCTAAAAATATATTAACTACAGAGTCTGTGTCTCTTTGCTTAGCCCTACAGAGCTGACCCAATAGAAGCAGGGTAGCACAGCAGCAAWGATTTCTGGCAGGACCCTGGGAGACTTGTATTCCTCATTTGGACCTTGCAAAAAGTCACTTAATAAAGCTCTTCCCTTCCATCCTTGCCCATTCTGTAGGGCAAGGTTTRTTGGAGCAAAAAGTGCTTACTAAGCCTCAGTACAGCACCTACTGTGCCAGGAGTGCATCTAATAAAAATAAGCAACAGATCTTTAAATGAATCTTTGGGGTTTTRGTCTTGTTTTGTGTGGAGTACTGGACTTCTTAAACTTAAGGGTTTGGCAAGCTATTTAAATTTAGTTTTTCATGTACTTGGATCAAAGATAGAGTCTTTTGACCATACTTATTTTTTTCCCTCATTCATCAATTAGTTCCGATCTGGCAGCAGGAACTGGAAGGCTCACATCCTTGTKCATGAAACAGGATGCAGTTCCTAATTATTATCTTGATTAAATTTTGTGATTAAATGTTCTCTAATTGTCTGCAGGCTCTGACTTTCCAAGATATTACTCGGCGTTGAGTTGACTGATCATCTGCATGGGCTAGAGGTGGCAATACATTGATTAAATCTTGCTTTGAGGGGGGAAATGGCACATAGTGCTCCATGCACTTAAGCTTGCTGCAATTTTGTTATATTTCTCTTTGCTGAGCAATATGTTAAAAGCATATCAAGTCCCAGGCTACTTAAGCAATAAATGTTGAAAAGGTGCATACAGAGGTATTAATACTTCTTTTATTTCAGAAAAGGAAGAAATACCAGTTTCTTAATAAATTGTCAAAATATGCACCAAAACCAAGGAAAATACTACATGATAGTAGCCTAACTTCCCCTTGATGACAAAAGCTACCRAAGAATCTTTTAAGATTTTAGTGTGTGAGAAGAAGTAATTTTAGGTACAATTAAACTGAAGTCTCTGCCTTTCTCTGTCTCTTCAGACAATTTAAATTTTGTTCCTTTAAGATGCCGTGGCCTATAGATAAATTGAAAAGAGCAGCGCTCACTGTAATAAGGAATAGGTAGTCTGGAAGTCAAATATTGTTCTTCAAGGAGCTTGGACTTAAAGACTTGACTATTGCCCAGCAAACAACAGCATGGAGATGAAATCCACTTGTATAAAAAGTACAGAGCAATGCAACTTGACAGGCTGAGTCYTAAAGGGCAGCAGTCTTGGATCCATTCTGAGTAATTGCTGGGCAAAATGAAATCCAAACATCTATTGCTGAGTACAGGCGCATTTGCTCTCCCTGGTGGCCTTCTATAAGCAAATGCACCATGCGATTTTATTAGCAGTACATTTCACACCAACTGTTTGCTTTTCAGAATTAAATAAACCCGGACAAAGGACAGTCRATACTATTGTTTTGCCTTCTTACATTTAAATGCTGTGTCCTAGACTGCCCAATAAGAAGCTGGGAGAGAGAAARTGTTCTTTTTTAAATAATTCACATAGAGAAATTCACCTTTGAGGTAAAAGCACTCAACAGCCCCCAAATCAAGCATTATTTCTCCTTAGACCAACAATGAATTTGGGCTGTTGCTTTGATGTAACTGGATCGTTGCCATTGATGGCTAGGGAGGATGAGGTTGAGTGGAGAACTCTCAGCAGAAAATTCATTTCAAAGCAGGAAGAACCAGAACGGAGGAGAAAAGAGAAACGGAGGAGAAGCTTTGATTTTATTGCCAATGTTGAAGAGTGGGACTCTATTTGTGGTTGTGGCTGAAAGGACTTTTGGGAGACGTTTGAACCCATGCTATAAATTTATAAACTAGACACGYTTCTTAGTGTGCAAGGAGAGGCTATCTCAGAGTAGCACTTGCCTTGGCAAGGATTGTAACTAGGCTTGTCTTTGGGCGGATCCTGCAATAGTTATCTTTTCAATTCAGTTTAAAATAAAGGCATCTGGCCACTTGCTTGTCAGAGTGACAGCACCGTGTGCTTTTGTGGAAGGACATTTGGAGCTACTTAAAGTGCCGACTGGTGCCTTATTTGCTGTGCTAATGTATTCCTGCACTGTTGACTTTTCCCTTGCTAGCACAAATCTAAACTAAGCAGAGTCAAAGAGGTTAATGTGTTTGGTCTTTTAACTTGTACACAGTTGTCATCATAAGAGGGCTGAGACATCCCTAATCRTTCTATGTTGTCTCAATACCGTCTTGAAAGCTCTGGACAGGCASCAAGTTTCTCCAAGTCACCCTAAACTGTTTAATTTGTTCCTACWTGTTCACAGGCTGATGTTTCCTCTCTTCCCCCATCACTATACTTCATGAGTTGTAGGGTTGAATCAGAAACAATAGTTTTAGTGTATGCAAATGTGTGTGTATATGCACATATACATGTATATATAGAGAGATGTTTAGTATTTATTTATGACCAATCAATGATACCATTACATAAAAGCACAATTAAATTCCGTACTGCTCATTTAGCATTCAAAGACCAGTAACTGGGCTTTTTATGAGGCTTGGACTATGAGATATAAATACTGGAAGATTGGCACAGTGGGACTTAGTTATTCAGACTTGAGGCTACTCTTTCCTCTCCCTTCAGAGGCAGTGCAGAATAACAAAGAGAAGCAGTCAAAACGTTGAGATGTTCTCAGCTACTGCTGCTTCCTTGCTAGCGCAGGCAGGAGACATCCAGAGGGTTGAACTTCCAGGTGGGTCCAAGCTGGATCAGGAATTTTAGGGGGCATTTGTCCTCTGCACTGACCGGAATGAAGCCTCCCAGGAGCAGAATTTGAGTGGAGTGCAGGAGAATTGCCATCATGGAGCATGTTCTGAGAGCCTGGCATGGGTCTGGGCACTGGCTGAGTGTTTGGTTTGGTCCTGAGCAAAGGCAGGAGGGAGGAGCTGTGCGATGGCAGCTCCTTGGGTGCGTGATCTGAAAGAAAAGCTTTTTCTGCCAAGTTTTTCTTTGCGGTTATTCATGAGATAAGTAAAAAGAAGAAATCACATATAGACAAAAGAAATGGAAGCTGCTTAAGGAGAATATACGGAATATATGGAATTTTCTTTAGTGAAATTAGGTAATTTGTGACCTAGACTATCATGACATAATTGTTGATACGTGACTTTGATCTCTGAAGAAATGGGTGTCTGAGTCACTCAAGAGTTCCCTGATTTGCCAACTCAGTAATATGCTGTTGGGACAGGTAGAAAGAGCTGTTTTCCAGGGGCAAGCAGATATTATGCAATAAGCCTAGCTATGCTAATAAATAAGAGACCAATGTGCTATTTATTTATCTGTTTTCAGATCCAAGCAAACTATACTGATCATTGCTGCATTTTTTCTTCTTGTGTAGGAAGGGAAGATAAAAAGTCAATATTTAGAGCTCTACTTCTAGTTCTTATATTAATTGGTGAATTGGTGCCAGATCCTGGTATATGTTGTTGGAATCTTTTCTAAGGACTTTGGGCTTTGAACCAGGTTTGAGCAGTCAAACTCTTAAGTCATTTACAGGAGTGCTGCCCTGGCTGCATTCAGATTAGAATTGCTTCTGGAGCTCTCACTAAAGTAAATGGATTAGATCTTGATAAAAAGTCTCTGTTGTCACACTATTAAATGGTAATTTTTTTGTCCCGATTCCATAGAATATTTCAAGCACATAATGTCCATTTCTTAAATAGGATGAATTCTCAATTCTTCTTGAATATGAAAAAAAGGGACCTTTGGATAAAATAGCTCATTGAAGTCAACTGGACAACTCAGTTTGCTTAACTCGAACGGGACCAGGCTCAGAATAGACAGACAAGTCTCACCTGAAAAACTCACCTGCATTTMTTGGTTTGATATATCCCTCCCCTGGACTCCGGTTTATTCATGCTGCCTATTTAACAGCACTTAATTTTGACATCCAAATTTGGAGGGAAAATCGACTGGAAGGCCGAGCAACTTGTATTATCAGGGCAGGAAGCAACCCCTTGCCCTGCAGCTGTGTAGCAGAAGGGTTAAACCGTGCCAGCAGTGCAGTGGGGACCATCCTAGTGCTGGAGGTACCGCTTCCTTTTTCTATAATTTTCCTTTTTTTTTTTCTTCACTCTTTTTTCCCTTTTTCTCTTTTTCCTTTCCCCTTCCATTTTGGCAGATGGCACTGGAGCACTTCCACCTTTTTGCCACCCTTTTCCCCCTTTCCCAACTCATGTCCTGCCCTGGGCAGATGAACAGACGAAGTCTTTGGGAGCGGCGGCCGGAGCAGCATCCTGCTCCCATCGTTCCCGGTGCCGCCTGTGCCAAGCGCGCGCTGGCACAGCTGCCCGTGCTCAATTACAGCAACCAGAGCCAGATGAAGTGGCGTCGTGTTACCCTCTTCAGGGACCGGCTGCTCCAACCTGCCTTCCCCTCGCTAGTCACAGTGACAGGAGCCATTGTTCCATCTTCTCCCCTCCTTGTCTTCTGCTAAATTAGAGCGGGCAGGCAAGGCATCCGTCAGTCTGCAAAGGCTGCAGCGTGTTTCGCTCTGTTATTTGTGTGTGTGCTGACTGGCTGTGCATTTTATTGCTATTTACACTTCGGGTTTAATGGGCAATAAAATGCAAACTGCGGTTCCCAGTGCTTTTTCTTTTTCGTGCGGCGTATTGTGGCAGGATTAAGCAGCAGCATGTAAATCCACTCGGTTATCATAGCGGGTCTCAAATTTATTTATAATTAATGCCAGGGATGTTAGCCAGTAATACCACTAGCCCATTTTTTTTTCAAGAAAAATAAAAGATTGTTGTTTATTATTACTGCCACCTCAACACTATCAAGCTGCACTGAGCTCCTATATGGTTACCATGCGTCAGATGAGAGAAGCCATAAAAATGCCTTCACCTGCTTCAGGTCGCCTCTTGCCATGTGCATGTGGCTGTTAGCACAGCTGGCCAGACATTTACAACCAAATCCCCTTGTCGGGAGCCTCTCGGAGCGTCGCTGCTGCCCAGCGTGCTGGTGAGTTTGCCCAAAGCGGCGTCACCCCTGGCCAAGCGCCACGGGGCCGGGCCACCAGCCAAGCTGGTCTGCAAGCCGCCCTGCACCCTCTGCCAGGGGTGGCTGCTTCCAAGTGCTCCGAGGAGCCGCGGCGAAGCGGGAGCGTGCGGGAGGCAGATGCTGCTGTTCCGTTGCGGCTCGATCTGCCCCTGAGCCGCCGCAGGAGGTGGAACGGAAAGCAAGGGAAACTCGGACTTTAGATGCTTTTCTGTGGTGCCTTTTCCAAAGCGCTTTGCCTGTGGTCACCGAGCCCCGTGGCTCTTCTGGGGGTGATGTGTCTGTGCAGCAGGTGTGGGAGCAGATGCTGTGAGCGCCAAGCCAGATGTTGCTGGAAACGCTTTGAAAATGGGAGACTCTCAGCTTGGGCAGTGCCGATCTTGACGGATTCTGCATGGGCTTCCTAGGAGCAGTGAGGAGCCCAAGCTGTTGCAATCAGCCTGGCCGCAGACACTCAACATGTCTAGAAACTCAAACCCCAGACAACTCATGTTGGGTTGAGTTTTATCAGTGCCACCAAATAAAAGCAGCGAGCGTGTCCTCCAAAGGTCCTTGTTTGTGATCACACGGCCAAAACTACAACTAAGATTTTTCTACCCTCAAGTCTGGGCTTTCCAGTGCTCTTTTATCTTTATTTTTTTTCCCCTTTTTGCACTTGCTCATCAGCGCAACAGCTCTATTTTCACTTCCTAATTAGCTCAGTGTTTCTACCCAGCCTGCAGCCAGCTGCAGATGTCTGGCCAGCTTAAAGTAACGTGCAGCACGTGTCAAGTCCTGGACTTTCCCCGTCAGGGTTGGAGAGCCTGGAGACGGGGCCACACGTGTATGCCATGTGTGCACTTATATGTACGTTTGACCACCTGGCATCAGCTCCCTGCTGGAGTGGGTGGCCCAGGTCCCACACCCTACCTGCACCTCCACCCGTCTTGTTGCATCTGGCCGTGCTTCTCAGTTGGCTTTCCATCTAGTAGGGCACGCAGCAGGTTGTGGGCTAGGGCCCTGAGCAAGGGCCCTACAAGGCTATGCTAAAGCCAAAATCACGATGCCATCCATAGGGACTGCTTCCTTCCCCCTCCTTCATCCTTCACTGTCAGCTGTGAAGACACTGTGAGGCTCAGCCACCAAAGATCCATTGGCCTCAAAGCTCTCTTGCTTGGGTGTTTCCCAAGAATCAGCCTGCTGGAGTTGAGCCTGTTGAGATGCCAGTCGTTTTGCTCCTCACTTATTGCAGCACCAGCTCTACTCTGCTCTCGGTCCTGTTAATATGAGGCGTGGAGAGAGAGACAGGCGGTTTCTCCATCTTTTACAAGAGGTTTTTTATCACTTGCTGTGGCAGTATTTTGCACTGTGACCGGTCCTCACGTGCCCTCTGTTCCCTTTGCTCGGAGCTGAGTGACCCATGTAAGGGTCAATGCTGGTTGCAAGCCTTGTCAGCAGGGCTGTCAACCTGCTCCTGCCCTTCCCAGCTAAGGTTATGGGAACTGCCTTTGTGAATTTGGTACATTTCTACCCTAGGTGCCTGCCTCCATGGACACAGGTTGGTGGTGAGCACACTGAGGTCCTCCTCACTCACCTGCCTGGGCGAGGGCGGCCCAGGGAATGTCCCTATGGATCTCACCATGTCCTCTGTGACACTTGAGGGAAGGGATCAGGTGCTGAATGTCTATCTTTGGATGCCCGTGGGTGGAAGGAGGAGGGATGTTGATACTCCTTGCTGCTCTGCATTGCCGTGCGTGTCAGGGCATAGTTTCACCTGTAGGCTGATGCTCCCACATCATAGCAAGCAATGCACGGCAGTGGTGTTACTAAAGACTTGTATTTCCTAATCCTTCAGAGCGGAAAGGTTCCCAGCATAGTCTGCACACTGGAATGGTTCCTATTTTTTTTTTCTGTGAAAGTGAAAAGTTTGTGGGTTTTTTCCTTCTATTGTCTAAATTAATGGTAATCTTGTATTGATCAAAAAAAAAATGCTCGGAGACAGAGGGGAATTTCCTCTGCTTGATGTTTTCAGAGCAAGTTGAGCAAACATCTGTTGAAATGGTTCCACGTCACTGTTTGATGCTGCCTTTGCCCGGGAGGATCCTCTGAGGACCTCACCCAGCTTGTGTCACGTCTCCTATACTTTTATGAAMGAATGTCCGGAACTGAAGCCCAAAGGTCTCCATTCCAAACGTCCCAGGGATGTCACATGGGAACTGCACCTTGCCAAGTATCTGCGAGAGGAAGGCGTTTCTCCTGGCCTGCTTTTCTTGGGGATAGCTCAGTGAGCAGGAATGGCCATTCAGACTCAAGCAAAGTGATTATATAAATACTTGAGGGGAGAATGTAGAGAAGATGGGGCCGAACTCTTCTTGGTGGTTGCCAGTGATAGGACAAGGGGTAATGGGTACAAATTGAAACACAGGGAGTTCCATGTCCATGTGAGGAAGAACTTCTTTGCTGTGWGGGTGAYRGAGCCCTGGAACAGGCTGCCAGAGAGGCTGTGGAGTCTCCTCTGGAGATCTTCAAACCCACCTGGATGCCACCCTGTGCCCCACGCTCTGGGTGTCCCTGCTGGARCAGGGGGTTGGACTAGATGATCCCTAGAGGTCCCTTCCAACCTCAGCCATGCTGTGATTTGGTGTGTGATTCTGTGGTTGTGCTTTAGTGTTCTACGTGCTCAGTTCTCAGGCCAAGCCCTGTAGCCTTCCACCCTCTTCGCATGGTTTCTTGCACAATCTGTAGCATACCAAATCTGCACATGCAAACTGGAGCCAGGTCAATGAAATTCATAGGTAAGAAATACTGGGGTCAGTGAAAAGATAAGGTTTTACATCAGCTGTGGGAYTGGAAACACCTCTGTGTAGTGACGCTGGCCAAGGGAAAGCTCGTTACTTACACAAATATCTACAAGTCATCTGACAATCTAAGGTCAGGGCAGACTCCTCCACTCTTCCCTGATAGTCGCTGCTCTTGCTGAAGGGTGGGAATGCCCCGGAGGCATCTAGCACTTCCTGGCTGATGCCCTCCGAGCAGAGCGTGGGAAGCGARCAGGAAGAACCTTCAATAGCTCTAATGACTCTTACCACCCTTTTTTCTTCCCTGTGGAGCAACTTAAAGACAATGATGCCCTTTAGTGGTTGCTACATCTCCTTCACAAAAAGTCATAGGTCAGGTCCCCTCCAAGGCTCTATAAACTCTACTTATAATGATTTCCTTTTGTATGCAGTCATTATTTTTCAGCAATCACTTTTTTTTTCTTTTTTTCTTTATTTTTTTGGAGAGTGACAGAGAGAAAGCGAGGTAAGAAAAAAAAAAAAAAGAGATTAAAAACCTCATCTGCTTCCGTTCAAAGCCAAGCCAAGCAGAACGGTGTATTTTCAAGAGTTCCTGCAATACAGTTCCCAGCAAATCCATGAGAGATTTTAATTGAAGGTGAAATAACATTTCTTTTTCCTTTTTCCCTTGCTTAATTGGGACCACACAGAGAAAAAGCCTGTATCTCCCACTTGCAAAGCAAACTTTTTCACCTGAATCAGTGGCTCATTTAAAAGGAAACCCAGTGCCCTGGGATTCTGCTGCATGTGGTGGTTTGTTTTKTTACACTGTGCCTATTAGACCTTACCAGGACCTTTAATGCTGGATCAGTGTTGATGATTTTCCCAGTGGTAAAYCCCATCTTCAAAGTTACCGTGTGACTTTTCATGAGTAAGAATAGGAGCCCTGAGATCCCAATTTCACTGCAATTTCATTTCCTGATATGCAACACGTGTCCATTTTGGTGTGATTTGATAGCTTTTTGCTTTCTGTTGCAAGCTAATTCATGTAGTCATAATATCTGTGTACACTGCGGAGTAGTTTCTGTGTTACACTCCAGATGGGGACTGCTTTTAAGGCATTGTTTAAATGGTATCTGTGTGTTTGCCAGCTCTTGGAAATCATTCAGGAAGAAGGACACTTGAGTAAGCAATGACAGRATTTAGCACCAAGTCTGGAATATTAATCCTCCTTCACCAGATGGCCCTTTCGGAGGTTGTGGGCATGTAATRTTGCCACTTGGAGGAAGTTTTTCTGCTGGCTTTCACCTGTGAGACTTGCCTTTGAACCTGAAAATAGGCCTCATCCCTGACACACCATTCCTCGGCTGCATGCATCCCAACATGATGCAGACAGAATTACATTCATTTCTCCATAGGTACCCCTAGCCTAAAGCTGACATTTTTGAACATCACCAAACCAACCCATGCAGAATTGTGTTTATTGTTGTCTGAAACAGGAAAGAGAAGTCTTGGTTTCCTAATGAACTAATTGAGTAGATGTTGGTAGTCGCTCCTGGGGAACAGTAAGCAGCGTGGGCTTTCCAGTCTTAGTTTGATCATCACTGTGCTAAGGACAGAGCTCTTTTCTCTTCCACCCAATCTCAGAAGAAAAACAGAATAAATTCAGGCTCCTGTTTTTGGCAGGTGACCTACTACAGCTTCATTTCTAGGTAGGATGTTGTTGACGTCAGCTCATTGTCCATATGATGTTGCCATCCTATGGCATGAAAAAACATTTCATGCTATAGATGCAATGCTCAATTGGTCACACTGTGGTAAACTTTCTGCTTTCACAAAAGTTGGTGGTATGACACCATTTTAATTTTGAAAGTTGTAGTATATGTAATAGAATAAAATAGAAAAGGACAAATATTCAAATAGTATGGGTTTCCTTAGGACTCTCTTTTTTATGTTTTAGCCATATAAGACAAGTGGAAAATATCCTGTAGTTCTTTTCAGGTCTGTCTATGTTTCTCCAAGATTCAATTATCAGTCACCATAAAATTCAGTATTAACATTTTTAATGCACTTTAGGATGCCCAGGCAAGCTGCTGTGTATGCAGCTCTGATGTATGCAAATCCATTTGCTATGCAGCTCTCGACATATTTTCATATTCAGGATTATGGGAAGCCCAGTCTGTGCCGCTCTGATGTATGCTAATCTTTGTTCTCTTAAAAACACTTAAAAGGTCTGGACCAAAAGCCACAAATTCTCCTTCCCTGAAATCCCACAGTTCTTATATGCGACAGGCAGCCACATAACCCAAAGAAGAGCTTCCAGTGATGGAGCCCRGCAGGAAGACACTCTTTGGGCTGTAATCAGATCGCCTGGTGCATGCAGCTGCTTCTCTCCATCAGGGATTAGAGACAACCCTATATGACAGTCATCTGAGTAAGACATGGTAGGAGTTACTCATTGCTTTCTTAAATGTCTCAATGAAATTGGAGTATTAGGACCAAAGTTGAAGTGGGAACAACACCACACACACAGAGGCTTCATGGTGCTCATGCTGGGAAGAAGAACTAGCAGTGCATTTGGATCCAAATAGGTCAAGAGCTCCTGTTAAGGAAGTATAAATGGTTGGTCAATTAAAGTAGCTGCCTAATGGCTTTGTGATTCTGGCTTGTAACACAGCAGATTAGATATTGCACAYATTCCTCCTAACTGTGATGTGTTGCTGACGTGTTATTTATTGACTCCTTATAGGCTTCCTGAGCCTGCTGAACTCTTGAGAAACGTGCACAGTAAGTGGGAAACTGGAGGTTTGGAGGCTGTTTTGTGCTTGCTGCAGCTTGCTCTGGCTGCTGGCATAGGGAGACGAGCATGGATTTCAGTGTGGGCAGTTCAAAGCCTGTGCCTTTGTAGCGTGAGAAAGAGCACCAATTTTTGAAGATTTCTGACAATGCCACTGTCATAATTTTCTAACCTTTCTCTAGACTTATAATTATAATGCCATAAGGGTCCATAGAGTGTGTTAATGCCTTTTGTGATGTAAGGAATCAGGGCTCCATGTGATGTATTCCTTGCAGTCTCTTCTGCATGAAGGGCTGTATTTGTGGTTGCATGCACATTCCTGCAGTTTTAACCACGACATAGGTTGCTGCATTTCGTTAGGCTGGAGGCTGACTGACAGGATAGCAAAACACCTGCTGTCAGTTTGATTGAGTTCTACCTTTAGTTTTGGCTGTCCTGTAATCTGAAATAATCCTATTCCTCTCCTGTAATCCTGTAAAACTGAAACTAATGCATATATAGGAGTTCTCTTCTAACATACTTTTACCTTGCCCCTAATTTRATGACTGCTGTTGCCACTGTTAATTTGTCATCCAGTATTTGGATTACCTGAAAGTAGTGTTCTTACTGACTGTAGGGAATTAGCACGATTTAAAATGTATGTATAAATCAGCCCAGTATGAATTAAAACCAAGAGGAAGAGGTGAATATTTTTCAGCCTTCTCCTAGCAAAAATGGAAATAAAGCTGTTTTCAGTTTTGRTCTTCTACATGTTTTGCTTTAATTACCATAAACTCCATATTTTTTTCTAAAATAAGTTTTGTTTTTCTTTCAAAATGAAAACTGGATTTTTTTTTTCATTTAAAATCTGAAAAAAATCCCAAGCTTTCTTTCCCCCTACCACCTGAAGAATATGCTGGAAAAGTCCTTGCCATCAAAGGTTGCCAATAGGAATCAAACAGCAGGTTTTATATGTACAGCTCTTGGCTTAGATGTTCTTRAAGAGATATTAGAAATACAGCTTTCACAGAGATTAGATACTGTGACTGAATGTTAATTTAGGATTTTCACTKGAGAGTTGTTGTAGTTATTACCAACAGCTTTGGGCTCTCAGAGTGCCAGACTGTATAAAGACAGCATAAAATGTCCCTTCCAAACTCATCAATAGATACTGGTCCACAGCAGGAAAGCTCTAATATTCCAGCAGGTCCATCCCATTTGTCTGTCCAGCATTGCCTCAGAATTTGCAGCATGAGGAAGGCAATGAGCATTTTTTAAGAGCTTGCAGAGACATATTTCTATTTAAAACATGAGTGTGTCTGTGAGGAAGGGGATTTGGAATAGATGGAAGAAAATGAGGTACCTCAATAGAAGAAGAGGGACCATTTCTTGGAGGACATGACTATGTGCAGAGACATTTGTGGTTTCGGTGCAAAAAACTTCACTTCCTAGCAAGGCAAGGTCTGTGAAAGATGTGACCTGCAGCTCATTTTTCTACTATTCTGTTTTCAGCCTGTTACTGATGAGATGTGGCAGCCCTCTCCCTCTAGATTGTAGTYTCTGCTGGGGTGAGGATCTGTACCAAAGAAGTAGTAGATAGGTGAGGACAGAGAGAGGGAGAAACTTTTGCCATGCCAGCTCTTCCTCCATGCTGGGGCCCAAAACACCTTGAGTACCAGGCAGGAGGATTGCAGCATCATGCCCCAAGCGTGCACCCTTCCCATAACCCTTTCCAACGTGACTCCTGGCCCTTTCTGTGGTGGGCATGGCCCTTCCAGACCTTYCTGCGACAGGCCTGACGAGCTCTGCCAAGACAAGCATTTATTTTGAGGCAACAGCATCCAGATTCCCCACCCAAGCTTCTGTTAACACTATACACATCTTGCACAAAAATGTGTTTGTTTTACCCTGGCTGCACCGACCTGGTATCCACGTCGCTAGGGAGGGCTGTAGCAGAGTGCCTGCCGTGGAGATCCCCTGTCACCTAGCCAGCCTGAGCCTACCAGCAAACCTGATAAGACACAAAGAAATAACAATTTATTCAGAGCACCAGCAGCTGAAGTGTCATGGGCTTACACYCCATAAACCACTTCCCTGTTTTCTGCTCACTGTGATAGATGCAACAGTGCCCAATAGCTGGCTCTGAATTGAAGAAACATGGTGAAACTGCTTCCTTCAGATGTGTCAAAAATGGCTTTTTCTCATAAATCCCCCCACATAGCTTTATTTCTTAGGCAGTGTTGATATGGTTGGTTGGAGTTGCTCACCATGAGCGTTTGGATGGATCTAAGGTGGGGAATACCAGCCAGCTAGCCTGACTTGGATGTTGTGATCCTGTTTGGCGGTGGCAGTCAGTTGAATTGATAACAGTGAAGGTGGGAATGGGGCAGAAGATACACAAATAGTTTTCTCACTGATTAAAAGGAAGACTGGACTGGGAGCTGCTTTGCCCTGACCATGGGCACACATGGCAACAGCACCTTTGTCTTCCATAACAAGCCAGATCTGAGAAGATGAAGARGAAAAGGAGAGGGGAGCTGGTTAGCTCTGAGGAACACAATCCACCCAGGTTTTTATGAAGTTATCAGTGGAAAAGAGGCAGGTTATGTGGCAGCTGGTCACATAATTTTCTGAAATTGCATCCTTTGGTGGCTTTTGGTGTCTKAAGAAGGACAGAGCTCTGGGTGGTCAGTGACCCTTGGGAGGTTCCCCCATGAAAAGGCAGAAGTCCTRGACAGAGCAGCCTGCTCCAGGTAGGGGCATACACAGCATCCCCTCATGTCTACAGCCATCTCAAGAGCTTGTGAGACTGATCACCTGCAGCTGGCAGAGCTGGACCAAAGGCTTTCCAGGGGCTCCCAGCAGTGTCTGGCTCAGGAAGATTCATGTTCCTGCTCTGTGTTTAACTCTGAAGGGTTTCTGCAGTGTCTCATAATTGCACAATTTATCTCATGYAGTGAGAGTCTCACGCTCAGAGGTCTTTGGCAAGGTGTCAGACCASTGAAGTGTTTCTTTCTAAATGTCAGCCAGCTACTGCATGGGATGAGGAGTGAAAAGTAGSCAGCAACGAGCTGGAGTGGGGCAGACAACTGRTGGTTTTGAATAAAACAGTCCCGTSTGCTGGGCCTCTCCAGACCCAAACASTGAACCGAAGTAGAAATTTATGCACGSTTTTGCAGGGATGGACTTTTTGGTCACCACRYTGGGGTAGCATCTTCCAAGATTGCTCCGGACTTTCACTGGGTRCAGTTGAATCCCGTGCTCTCAATGCCTCACTGGCCAGGGCTGTGTGAGCCAGTGTTGCTCAAGGTGTTACTCGCCAGGAGTGTGTTTGGGAGGGAGTCTCAGCAGGAACAAGCCACTTTCCCCCTTGAGGAAGTGCAGCTTATTTTTCCTCAAGACTTTATAATGACAAATCTGGTGTTTGCACAAGTGGTTCAGCTACACTCAAAAACTAGTAAGTATTTGGGGGTTGTGGGGTTGGGTCAAGCGAGCCAAGTTGTGCTTCTAATCCTGGGCATTTATGGTACTGCCACGGAGGTATCTAGCACAGAACAGTCTGCCGAGGGAAAGCTGCAGATCTCCTCCTCCTCTGGTCTGTCCCATCTACTGGGTTTGCAAATGCATGGATTTTATTGTGTGTAGCAGATGCAAGGCCAGCAGCAGCAATGGGATCCCGAACGGTCGGCATCCAGCAAAAGCTAGCAAGTTTCTCCTCCAAGGAGTGCTAATAGGAAGCATTCATCTTCTGGCAAAGCAGACGTCAAAAAGGGGTCAAACTCGGCTGCAGTGTGACTGTATTGCAAGTGGGGAGAGGGAGGGAAGCGTTGTGGTGTTTTGCCACCGTTCATGAATAGCTGAGTCAGGCTTTTTGTCTGAGACCCACCTAAAAGAAAGAAAAAAAAGGGAGGAAATGAAGCATTCCACTAATATTGAAATATTTTCTTGTAACATCCTGAGAATGAAAAGCTTCTATCTTCTACTTAAAATAACTTCTTTGAAAAGTCTGCATATTTAGAAGCAAATAGAAGTAGTCAAGGGAAGGTTTGACTTTTATCAAAACGAGGCATTTAGGCTTGACCTCAACTGGGCTAGCTCAGATGGTTTTCTATCGTTCATTCTTGATTTTTTTTTTTTTGAAATTGTGAATTTTCAATTAAATTACCTGTGCCCGACTAGATTTGCAACGACACACAAATATTCCCACCGCTACCGTGGCTCAGAAGGACGTTGCGTTTTTGAATGAATTTGTCAAATGGTTTATTTCCTTGAAGGTGTGAAGAATGGCTTTATATTAGTCCCTTGAATCGCTGCGGTTTCATCTTCGTTAATTGTATAACTGGCACGAGTCCAAGGACATTCTTCACATTTTGAGTACACAATACAGTAAAGGTCTACCTTGAAAAAAAAATAAATAAAGGTCTTTCTGTTCCTCCTGTCGTATGTGTGAGAAGACAATGAAGACAATCAATCACAGCGGGTAGATCTTGGGATATTTTATTTCAGTTCATAAAATGTAGACAAAAGACTTGAGGCTGCTCTCCTTTATGACCGTGTAATCTCATTGGAACCACTCCTACCCCTAGGGCATGGCGCAGAAGGGCTCTCCTCCTGTATTCTTGCCTGGGAAATGTGATTTTACACTTTAGTCGCTTTGCATGTCACTGGATACCACAAGTTGGCAGCAGACATAAAGAGCTACCCCAGCGCCTTACGGAGATCCCCTTCCCAGGGACAGGGAGTGGGTGGGAAGGAGGAGGAAGTGAAAAGGTGGGAGGTGAAACCAAGTCGTTTAAGTTTAGTACCTTAATTCCCCATAAATTACGCCTGTGTCTGAGCGCAATGTGCCCTGACTCGTTTGTAATGCTCAAGGGCACATTGATAAGGGCTGTGATCAGCTGTGCCCGTGCCTTGAAGTCCAGATGTGCCACGAGCCAAAGCAAACGCTCCAAAGCCAGGCTGGTGGCACCAGCCAAGGAGGGTGCAGGAGGGAAAATAATGACATCTACGCTGGGTTCAGCTGGGAGTTGAGTCAGAATAGAACAAGCCTGGTCCAAGGTGCATTGGACTCAATGGAAACTCTCAAGGAAAGCCTTTTCTGTGCATTTTGACATGCCTTTGCCCCCAGACCTAAGTCATCTTTATAGTACCCAAAACTGTTCTGTTAGGATAAATATATGTGTGTATATAGTTATATATATATGTCATCAGTGTCTGTAGGAGAATGAACATTCATAGGAAACTGTAAATAGCAGGAATTAAAATAGAGTATCTTGTGTATATTGAGGCAATGGGAAAAGGCCACGGGAGTTCTGGTTTCTCACCTTGCCATCATGTGCTATAAATGCAAGTATGATTAGGAGTTTGGAGACACTACACTGCACTGTGTAAACAATACTATTTTTTCCTTTTTTTTTTTCTTTTTTTCCCTAAATATGTGTTTGACCTCAATTAAAAAAAAAAAAAAAAAGGATCCATCGAATCCCGTGTTTATCTTGGAGGCCTGAAAAGCCGCCTTATATAAACAGTCCTCATTTTGTAGGCTTTCCTGTAAAAAGCTGTTTAATCCTCATCCCTCCTGCACTTAAAAACAGCCGAAGAACAGGACCTAATGTTTACAAGGAGTGACCTGGCTCKGCGTTAGCAGCAGTAGTGTTCGATGCGCTGGCGTCACAGCTCTGCTTTGGGGAGCTGGCCTCATTTTTGGGGTTTAGGGGCCGTGTTTTTGTTTAGGATGGCGACTGCATCCCCACTAGCAAGGGCGATGTGCCCTGGCGCGCTCTCAGACGCCACAGCAAGTCCCCTTGACACGTGGTACAACCTTGGGCAGCTCCCTGTGGATCACGTGGAGCTCCTGGAAAGGCCCCCGGGGGAGTTTTCATGCGCTGGGTTTTGGCTTTTTCAGGAAACCGCGTGTGTTTTGGCAGATGTGTTTTTCACTAGAGATGCAAATCCACTGGAGCTACTGGTGTGTGTCTTTTTTGTTATTTGTATTTTTAAATAACAGTGTAACTTAAACAACAGCTCTTTGGTTTTCTGAAGAAAATTCTCAATTAAAAAATTAGTAAGAATAAATGACAGTGCCTTTTTTCCCCCGCCTTTGCACTGTGGTCTGAAACTTTTCAGCCTTCAGAAACCAGCTGGCCTGTTTAAATCACTGCTCTGGCCTCACTCCCCACTGCTGGTCCAGGCACAGCAGCACTCGTGGTCTCTGCCCAGCTCAGCATCCCATGGGACCTCTTTGGGATGGAGAGCTCGCCTTACCCAGCCTTCCTGGGCAGCAATACGGGAAATAGCTGTAATCCATCCCAACAAACACCATTTATGCTTCATGTTCCACAGTTTTCCCTGAACTCATGAGCCGTTCTTGCTTGCCATTTTCTGCCTCACGGATCATGCCGTGATCCCTAATAAATTACACCCATTGCAGGAGGAAGGGAAAGGAAGCAATTTCTCTTCCTCTCCTCCTGCCTCCTTTGCCCACTGCCTTTTTGTTCGGCTGGTTTGAGTTATGAACGCGTTGTGTGTTTTGTGATTGTCAAGGTCAGCCCAAGGGAATAAGCTGACTCACTGCCATTGAAACGGCTGCAAACTGTAATTCAAATATGGCCAGAAAGCTGCAGCTAATTCAATACACGGGGACTCCATGGCCACAGGTCGATGCTCTGCCCTTTTGGAAATCTTGCTGTGAAACTTCTCGCTATGCAAATCCCATGGCAGAAACTGCGGAGAAGTTTTGCCATGAGGAGAGAAAAGCATAGAAAGTAAGTTGTGCAATGCAGAAAACTTTCAGGCTTAATTTTTCTTTCCTTTTGTTTGTTCGTGTGTGTCTACAGGCTGCAAACTGTTCTCCTTGGCTTCGATGAACATCAAAGCATCTCTCTCTGCTGGAACGTGTATGCCGGGATGATCTAATCCTCTGCAAACCAGCTTTCTGGGAAACTAAACAAAACCTCTGATTCCTTTAATTGGTCTTGCTCCCACGTGGAAAACCTGGTTTTGAATGTTGGTGTTTCCCACCTCTAAGGCTTTTGGACTGTGGAAGGCAAAGGATGAGTTTTCACTGGACCCTCTGTGGACGACATTAGCTGCAGTTCATGGAGAGCTGAAAGCATTTTGGAACCACTGTTAAGAAGGTGAAAGAGAACACGCAGCTTTGCCTTTTCTAATCCTACCTGGGGAAAACAAAACATCTTCCCCATAGACAGAGGTCTGGGGATGGGTACATTCAGCCTGAGTCCTTGGTGCTAACAGGCCAGCGTTCCCGAAAGCCCAGCAACATTTCCTTTTTGCCTTACTTTGGACCCTACATTGTCTTTGGGTAGCCGGGACAGCAGAACCGGGGCCAGAAAGATGGTTGCCGTACGGAAAAGGAACGTGAAAATGTTGACGTTCGCCTTTCTGCTCATCACAATAACGTCCTTCCTGCTCAACTACAAGCACCCGGTGACCATGACCGCCTGGGACCTTAAGCACATCCTCATGCAGTTCTCCGAGCAATTCAGGAAACTCATCCGATACCCCAGAAGACCGTGCAGCTGCACCACGTGTATTTCGGAGCAAGGACATTCCCTCTGGTTTGATCAGAGGTTTAACCAAACTATGCAACCTTTCCTGACCTCACGGGATGCCTTGATCCCAGAAGACAGCTACAGGTGGTGGCTGGTAAGTGCATGAACATGACCTCCCGGGTCATACATGATGCTCCCAGGGCTCTGGGAGACAGTTTTCCCCCCAAAAAAGTCACAATCTCAACTGAGAAAGCAGGTGGAGGTGGAGGAGAGTGGGTCTTCTTGCTGCTGTTGAGCTTATGAGCAATTGAGATCCACAGAAAGGTCCTGAAAGCCCAGGGAAGTTCCTGGGAGAGTCAGGAAGCAAATCCAGAATTTGCAGATGTCAACGTGGCTTTTCTTTTTATTTCTCCCTCCTGCTTAAAAGATTAAAATTTGAAACCCTGCTTGTTCCCTTCAAGAGGTAAAAAAGGGATCTGTGTCATCCAAAGAGCTAAGGAAAGCAAGCGCTGTGAAGCGTGTAATTCACCTGGGGCCCTCTTTGCCACAAGATATGTAAATAATTAGCAGGATTAACCCCGGAATGATGAACTCCACCTGTGTAAGCACGATCTCTGTTCTGGCTGATGCTCTGAAGCAGGGCTGTGGCACTCTCGAGTCAGGTATTGTAGGAGCAGGTTGTTGAGGACTAGTGACTTCTGGTTTTGGAAGAGGCATCAAGCATGGGATGAATATTTCCATCCCCTAGCAAAAAAGAGCCACCAGCTAACTCCACTTTCAGTGCTTGAAGCCTCCCCAATATCCTCATTTTATAACAAAACCCACCTTTTTATGCTGTTAGTCTGACATATTCCAACTGTTGGATTCTTTCAACTTCCCATTGACCCTGACTTGTATTTCCAGTTGCTGTGGATGGTTTGGGGATTTTTTGGGTTTAATTCTTGCAGCCCCCAGGTGCTTCTCCATGGTCTCTGGCAAGAGAGATCTCCCCTGAGGGCTTGTCCCACAGGGCAAAGCAGAGCTGAGGTCTGCAGACTTCAGCCCTCGGACTGAATTTTGATGTAAGCTTTTTTTTCTTAAGAAAAAAAAAAAGTGTTATAAAAATATCACCAGGCAACTTTCAATAAGGAAGCCTGAATTTCAGATTATCCTGCTTGTGGTGCAACTGAAAAAAAAAAAAAAAAGTTCAATTTAGATCAACCCAAAACAGCTTTTTCTTTGGAGGGTCAAAGTAGTTTCTTCCTCAGCTGAGTGAAAAACAATTTCCAGCACAGCTGCAAGGATATCTCTTTTATATATATGTGTGTATATATATATACACACACATATATATATATTAAAGCTGTCAATTACTTTTTAGGCTGTCTAACCCTGAGTCTATTTTTAGTGTTTTCCTTYATCTTTTAAATCCAGATCAAATTCAAAGAGAATAACACTACTTCAGGAAAAAAAAAAAGAAAAACAAAGCAGTTTTTCTTCCTAAGGTGAATCTAATAAATAAATCTTCTAACATTTCTAAACTTTCTTCACCTTTTTGTCTTTCCAGACAGAATTCACCTTCATGCAGCCTGYGTGTAGTATTTCAGTGCCCCCCAGAACTGCAATGTGTGTTGGAAATTAGCTACTCACTAAAAATATTTGCCCTGATCTGCTGTAAATGGAGAAGCTGCCCCTTCTCCACTGCCAGACGATTCTGTGTTACTTGAGGCAGTAGGTAGCCTCRACTCCTTGTTGTAACTTAATTCCAGTGAAACGTATGTGGCTCTGCGTGGCCTCGAAATCAGTCATTGCAGTTTATACAATAAATAACTCTCAGGAGCATCCTCACTGCACCCASTTTTTGCTCTACTGGAGCTTGTTTGTTTTTATTCTTGTCCTAAGTGACCCTGAAATTTTTATTAGTAGTAACTGAAAGTTTCCTCATGTCATTCACTGTCATTGGTTCTACCAGTTCAATAATTTCTGACTGTCTTATTTTGGCTGTATTTGTGCTTAAGAGATGAAGCTGTGACTGGATCTGAGGTTGTTAGCTGTTACCTCCATTTAGTTTTGGGGAAGGAAGGACTGTGTGCTGGTTTGCAGGAGCTGACTTAAAGCAGCATGGAAGTTCCATTATGAGACTCCCTTGTCTGCTTCGGAGCTATTTATTGCAGCCCTCCAACTTTCTTATTAAGGGGACTCACGCGTTATAGTTGGACTGAATGCAGGCAGAGGCCCTTCACCAGCCTGGTCTTACCCTCAGCACTCATTAACCCTTTTCCTGCATGTGGGAATAAGGCTCATGCAAGGATTGTGCCCAATAATCCCAAGCATTTGTCCCTCCCCTTGTAGGAGCAACTCCAGAAGGAAAGGGCAGGTCTTTGAGAAGAAGCATTACTGGGGTCTAAAGGGAGGCCATGGGCTCACTTGCAACCGACTGTTCAGGTTGCTGACCAACTTCTTCATAGTATGTTTGGAGAATATGTGATCTACTTTGAGCCCCTACAGCGTGGTAGGACATGGCCTTTAGTGTGGAAAAGTAGATAAAATAGATGAGAAAGCCCAGACCGTAATGATCATACATTAGCTTTTTTGCCTCCTTCCTGCCCTTCTTTCCCATCTCCTTCTCACTCTCCTCCTCTCACTCATCCTCACCCCTTTCTCTCCTTCTCCGTCTCCCCCTCATTCTCCTCCTTGTTCTCTGTTTCTGTCTCACATTCAAGGACTGTGAAAGTCTCAGTGTTCTGGAAGTTGGCACATAATGGCATGTGATGCAATTCTCTTCTGTTTGTGTTTTCTCTCCCGCCTCCCTGGGCTGACTCACCTGCAGTTTTGTTCGCTGTTGTCCCACAACACAAATGCTATGGACACGTCCACCAAATCCAGCAACCTCTATACAAGGAAACAGTAGAACTGTGTGTTATAACACTGCATGGCATTTATTTATAGTGGGGT
Organism: Eudromia elegans; assembly: GCA_003342815.1. NCBI lineage: Eukaryota > Metazoa > Chordata > Aves > Tinamiformes > Tinamidae > Eudromia > Eudromia elegans. Next base: position 2,388,671 of record PTEX01000094.1, read on the forward strand.
TTTTTGTTTGTTCTGCGTTGCTTTGATTTTAGTGTTCAATAAACATTAAAAAAAATTAAAGTTTACTTTTCTAATTTCAAAATAACTCAATTAAAGTTAATGGATTTAAACTTTGATAAGTAAAATCAAACTCAGAGTTTTCTTGTAATCTTATCTGTAGATCATAGTGCATAAGGTACTGCATCATACAGTTTTTATCTTGAGCCTTATCATACTTGAGAGTTTGGCTTTTTATTTATTTATATTTTTAGAGGAAAAGTCCAGGGCTTGGTGTCATATGATTATCTGATAATCTCTCGTCCTGTTAGTTTTATGTTAGTTTTTAGTCCTTGTGGTCCTGGAGACCTTTTAGTCCTTATTTAGTCTTCATAGTTATAGGAAAAAGTATAATACATAGCTTAGAGATTTAATAAGCAGGCAGTACATAAAACAGCATCCTCAATGCGAGCATTAGGGAAATCATGAAAAGTACACTTATTTTTAAGACATTGTCATGGCCACTTGGGACATGAGCATTCCTTTTGAATGCTTGTTGTAGATACTTTGCCCAAAGACTTTGAGTGCAAGAAAATTTCTCTAGCTCTGGGATGCTCTCTTGAAAGATTCTGTTTATTCCTGAAGGGAAAACAATGGTTTTCTTCCCAACACCTTGGAGGGAGCGTGTTCCCTTCAGGAAGGTAGTACCGAGAGAGCCCAAATGAGGTCCCTGCCCCTACTCTGAGTGTCCGTACAACTTATCACTGGGGGTTGATAACACTTGGACAGGCTTTGGACATCCTGAGAAAGACCCCCTGAACCTGCACTACCCTTCACTCGGACAAGCCCATCACTTGTCCATCACATGGACAAGCCTTGGATATTCTGAACGCCTGATCCTACACAACCCTTTAGCACAGCCTATTGCCCTCAGTATGACCAGGTGGCTTTGAAGGTGGCCCAAGCCCAGATTGCCCCTGAGTCCTCGCCAAGCTGCAGACATCTTGGAGCTGGACAAATGGGCAGGCAGAGCTGGCAGGACAGCCTGGAGTTGGCCTGGGTCACCCATATAAGCAAGAATGGGAACAAGCAACAGCTAACGGTACGATTTACAAATCACACCATTTGCCCTATGCATATTATTGTATATTATTTGCATAATATGTGGACATTATGCTCATGTTTGAGAAGATGTGTTATTTAACAGGCACAAATCATAAAACAAAGCCAACCTAAACACCTAGAAGTCACTATATTTCTCACCTTAATCTCTCTGATTGGGAGTAATTGCAGACCATTAAATATCACAATAATAATGTCATCCTTCCCAGGCCAAGGAGATGTTTTTAAAATTGATCGTCTCCCTCTAACCTCTCCTTCAGCCTGCAGAATGGAGATTACCTGGGTTTGCCCCGCCAGGCTGCAGCTAGGATTAATCTTTGTGCAATGTTTTCTAGCAGGGAAGGGCGGCGCGAGCGCTAATTCCTCCGAGCTGCTCCCCTCATGCAATTAGTCTCTATGCAAAAGAGTCTCATGGGACCTTATTCCCTCTTTATCTTTTAAAACCACCAAAAAAAAGAGTAGGAAAGCCATGAAAAAGCTGTGCTGATACATCCGCTTCCACCGTATTTTTATATTTAGTCTGCAAACCCCTCAAGGCTCCCTGGGCTATGTTGCAGAAGCATGTGCCATTAAAAGCCCACCCTGGTGCCCATGCTGGTGTTTGCCAGCCACCAAGCAGGATATTCTCCACACAATAGCAATTCAGAATTTGGGAGGACATATTTTATTAATAAGATGCCAAGTGAAGAGCTTTTGTTTTAACCATTAGCTGTTTCCTCGCCACTCCACACAATTAATTTTGGGCAGTGTTGGCTGAATTTATAAATTCTGCAGCGTCCCCTTGTGATACTCATTAGACATGTGAGGGCTATGGTTTCTTGGCGATCGCTGGCAATGTGATGATCCTGGAAAGCATTCCAAGGAATAAAAGCCAAAAATCACGAGATCCCTGGTCATCATTGGCATATGTGCATGCACAGTGGTATGAGAATGGGCAGAAAGCTTTTCCTCAAGAATCAGCATGTGCGTTCATAACCCTGCCGCATGGCACGCGATCGACACGGTGCTGCACCATGCATCTCAGTGATATGTGCAATCAAAAATAATAATAATAATAATCAAATTGCCACTTTATTAAAAAGAAAAAAAGTGGAAGAATGGTGTGGGAAAAGGAACTGGCTTGTAATTGTGACACTCATAAAGTCAASTCTTTTAAAGATGCTGATAAACGTTGTGCAATAAGGAGCTGGCAGCACATTGAGTCTACCGTTGTACAGGTTATCTGCTTTGGACTTATCCATCCTCTTTGCCAGCTTTGCTCTGCAGAAATTTTAAATACTAATCGGGTTTCATTGAAGATTAAGCTTGGGAAGTGCGGTCCAATCAGATAACCATGGAGGAAGTGGAAACAAAGCACTTTTTTAATAAATGAGTTAGGGACYGGTTTCTTGTTGTGTGCACATTTAGCACTCGGCACCATAATATTCCCATCCTATCCAAGGTCTTTGAGGGAAGTTCCAGCATACACAATGATGTCTGCTATTCTGGGATCCCAGGGAAGTGGCGTCCTGATTTCTTGCAGGTGGTGGTTTGGTAAACTTGGTTTACTCTACATTGGTAACAGTACAACAGAGAGAAAATTCAGATCCCAGTTCTCTGTAAATGGAGGTGACAATCCAGGACAACGTTTCTTATCACTTTAATTCATTACAATTTTAATTCATCAGAAAGAAATGGGTAAATGCTCCAGTTTCTGCTCCATAATAATATTATTGTTATTATTATGGTTGAGAAAATATTTTTACTTTAAAAGAGGTGCTCAAGAGCTTAGAAGTTCTGCAAATTAACTTCATCTGATTTTTTTTTTCAGGGAAAATCAGTTCATGAATAGGTTTATCATTTCTAGAACAATTCTATTCTTTAAAATGTCTTGGGCTATATTTGGTTCTTTTTTCATACATATGTATACATATATATATATATATATTTATATATATAAAGACAGAATTTGTTAAACTTTGTGGAGAGTGTGCATGTACCTATGCCTGTATGTGTCCAGATAACTCAAGTTTATTTTCGAAAAAGCTTGGGATTTTCTGCATTATACACCTGGTCCCGCAGCCTGTGACATCTTTGAATGTCTCCATTTATTTTGAAGGCTGCAGGATTAGGTCTTCTAACCGTAAGTGTTCTTCATATATTCCAAGTAGTTCTGAAAATAAGTTGGCTAAGTTGGATWTATACAGAATTCTCAAGAGTTTAGGCATGCAAATATATTTGCATTCCACATGCAAACTTAGAAGAGGGAGATCATTTCAAGTGATGTAACTGAGTCCTTCACTGAATCCTCCCATACCTTCGTGGTGGAAACTGAGGCACAAAGACCACACATGGCAGAAAAGGCACCTGTGATGAGAATTTTGCCCTGCTGAACTTTGCATTTCGAGTTGCTGCTCTTTATGCTGGTGCCAGGAGTCCATCGTCAAGCTCCCCAGCCCACACTCTAATCTCCCAACCTTCTGCTTCCCCAKCTGGAATGGGTGGCCAGCCTTTGTACTGATATTGGCACTGCTTATCGGCGTATCTTAATTGGTTCTTGATACGAACACAACTGTTCGGTTCCTTGACGTGGCTTTTCTGCTGCGCTACCCTCAGAGTGGGTGAAAGGAAGGAAATTAAGGCAAGGAATGACTTGCTCTTTTYTAACGTAGGTACCACAGAAGGCGGCAGTGATTACTTTGGTGTGACCACAATCGATCGGTGGCAGTTCTCAGTGCTGCCCAGCTGACTCAGAGCTGTGGGGTCACCCGCGCTCCAGATCTTGTTTGTAGTGGTGTTTGGTATTAGCTGCTGCGGAGGAAGGAAGAACCCAAATAATAAAAGCTGCTTAATAACTTGATCCCAGAGAGGGKTTTGTGATTTCATTAAATACAAGACCATCTTATGGAGGCTGTGCATAAGCATATAGGTTAGCAAGGATTAGCGGGGAGATTAGGTCTCTGTATGCAGCCGTTCTTTGGCTTCTTTGTTCTCAGTCCTTGGCTTCAGTGTTGTCTTGTACTCCACAGACCTGTTCAGTCCAGTGCAAGCACGGCTGCTTTGCATGGGGCTGCAAAGAGGCAGCACACTATTTTGCTAATCAGGCAAGTAAACAAAAAATACAGGGGTACATCTGTGAGGGCGTGTGTGTGTGTGTGTATCTGCGTGAGTGAGGAAGAGAAACAGCAGGACAAACTAATAGACTGGTGCAGGTAAGACAAGAGCATCAGAAACCAAAGCCAGATCCCCCAGGGGTGTTGTTGGGAGTCATGGGAAAAGGGATTCTTCCGTGTTCCCTCCCTCTCTGGCTCTCATTGCCCTGCTCCTAGTGCAGATGCTTTTGGCACTTGTTGCATCAAAAGCCAGCCTCCCTTTGGGATCGTCTCCTTGCAAGCAAGCAGCACCAAGAAGAATGGGCAGTTGTGGTCTCGCCAGGGCTCCGAAACCACGTCGGAGCCCTCGGAGAGCCGGGCCTCGGGAAGGGAGTGCCTCGCCATCACCTGCCTCTCCGCTCAGCACCTTCCAACCATTGTTCCCACCATGCACCACAGAGCTTCTACAAAAGAGTTTCCCTCCGTGGCAACAGGCACAATGACCTAGGTCCGGGGTGGTTTTCTTCATCCTGGATAATGTTTTAGACAGTTGCAGTTCTGCAGCTCTCAGGGCTAACTCGACTCCACTGCAGGTTCCTGTTCCACCAGCAGCTGGTTTCTCCATGACCCTGAACAGCAGCAATGAGATCTCCTACTTCTGACATTCACCAAGAGTTGCAGGTGGAGGGTACCTGGCTACTTTAGCCTGCTCTGCCCCTCTTGGGTGTTCCAAGTGTTTCCTTGATACTTTTCTGCCCTTTCTATGAGGATAAAAAGAAACCTTACACATGTCCTAGCAGGATATATCTGAGTTGAAATAGGCTTTTAGAAACCAGAAGAACCTCTGTTTGGCTAGGTGCCATTGCTTAGGGAGAATGTGTGATCTTTTCCACCACAGAGAATGAGGAGGTGAGAGAGTCTGAGAAAACAGAAGAAAAAGGAATGGTATTAAAATCTTCCACTTCCTTTCTTCACACTGCTATTACCATCATGAAGCCTTGTGATACATATCATAGGAGATGGAGTGTCTGCAGTTAAACGAGCAAGAATGGTCCCTGAGGAGACCATTGAAGCTCATGGAAAATCTGTTTTGGTAACACAGAGTGGCTTTTCTTCCCAACAGAAGTTGCAAGGAGAGAAAGGTCCTAAGAATATCAATGACACTCTCAAGGAATTGTTTGGGATCATTCCTGGGGATGGGGATCCACTGCAGGAACGAGACATCTTCGCATGCCGGCGGTGCGCCGTCGTGGGAAACTCTGGCAACCTTCGGCAGTCTCAGTACGGCCACGACATTGACTCCCATGACTTTGTGCTCAGGTAAGAACGAACTGCCCCAGCTCCACGTGCCCACCTTGTTCAAGATACGTCAGTAGTTTGGAGGGACAAGTAAGCACACAGGATTTTAGGGGCTATCTGTCTAGGGAAATTTCATACTTGGGTCCAGTCTAAGCACTGGGGAGGTAAACATGAGTTAGAAGTGACTTCTAGATGACCAAAACAGATTGTTCATCATAAAGGACGAATTAGGAGACAGCTGGATGGCTGCAGCAACTTTATAAAGCCTATAACCACTCTTTGTTGTGAGACAGTGAAGGGGGAGATATTGTGCTCCATTGAAATCGCAGCCCACAGAGGCTGCCCAAAATATTTAGGTCAAATAAATCTGTCAATGCAAAGCTGCCAGAAGACCTTTCTTAACCATGATGGTCAGTAGCATTTGCCAGGTTTCATACTGTGATCACCAGTGCAGCAAAATTCAGGAAGCAATGCAGAACAGGCCAGGTGATCTGGAAGGGAAGGGCTGATACTGAAAACACGATATCTGGGATTGCACTGTCAGAAGCAAATTGATAAACTTCAGTATCATCCTGTTCATAGAAGTTGACAATGAGTCAAAGAGAGATCATCCCTAACTGAATGGTTAAGCCCCATTGTGCCACTGGGCTTCCGGGATGGCTTTACATGGCACCTGAATGCTCACATTGAACTAGTTTAAGGAGTTGTCCCCATGTTTCTTCCCCACCCTTGGCCAAAGGTCCATCCCAGAGGCAGAGGCAGCTGACATGCTCCTAGATCCACCTGAGCTGCTGCAGCTCTCAGCATGAAGGTTCACCCATGTGAAGTAGACAGCCTCGTACGTTAATACTGCAAGTTGTAAGGAGGCAGCTGAAGGACATCTGTGCTTTACCTGCCTCGCTTAAAAATTAGGGCTCACCCAGAAAAGTCTCACTAGACTCAAAGGGTATTTTTGGAATGGTAAATTAAAACAACGTGCTCAGGTGTTTGTTTCAGTTCAGTGGCCTTACCCTTGCCACAGCCTGTTCCTAATTTGATTTGCAATCGGATTTTTCTCTCTCTGATCACTATTCCAGATTTTTTTTTAAGCTTTCTCCACTCACACTCGGTCTGAAAAAATGTCACAAGGTTTCTAAGCTTTCCTATGGAAGCTTGTGCGGAAGAAGGTGACCCTTCTGCGTGTTACTCTAACAACAAAGCCTTTCGTGACCTGAAGTTTACTTCCTTGTGCTTTGGCAACGCAGCCAAGCATGGTAAGAGCCAGGGAGTCAGAGGTGACATCTTCTGTTGCAAACACAACATTTCAGACTGTTTTATTTGTTTAACCACCCGTTTGCATGACTGAAGTAAGTCACAGTCTTTCTGCTCAGATTATGAGTGCACAATGCCTTGCTCCGTGCCATGCCAAGGGTGGGGAAGGTACTGACCCGAGGGCAGGGAGTGAGGCCGTAACTAAGATGCCACCTTTGTCTTTCTGTCTTCACAAATTAATTGCTTTTTTACCACAGGCTGGCTAATCTGAACACAAAAACATAGTGAATATCATGCCCTTCAGAGTATTTCTACCCTGAACAATGTAGATCCCTGAAGATGGCAGAGAAGAGACTAACTCAATAACAAGTCCTTGCAGGGTGGCAGACTAGGCTTCCTTTAGAGAAGAAACTCAAATTCACCCTGGGGCAGCACTGCAGTATTGTAGCCAGGAGATGTTATCCCATCTGTCATCAGTAGCTTGCATGTTGTCTGTCAATATGGGATGCTCCTCATCTCATCAGCTAAATCCTTCCTTGCACTCCCCACGCTTCTGTTGGGACCTGAGCTAATGTCTCTGCAGGAGAGACCACTGCATTGCAGAGAAACACCTTTGCTTGGAGACGGATTGAGGGTTTCTCCAATGGCCAACAAGTTTTGGTGGAGCCTTGGTGGGCCCATGATCTTCATGCACTGACCGCAGCATTACTGGAAGACTGTGCTGCTGGATCTAGCTGATATAAAAGCAGACTGTGGAGCTGATTTAGGAGTGACCCCTCATTCCCTCTGTGTATTTATGAACTTTGGAGGGCATACTATAAAGTAAGTGTGAGTAAATACAGTGTCAGTACCAGACCACGTGCTTGTCACTGTGGATTTGGTGCCTTCTCATGGAAGGACTGTAAGGAATATTTACTGTTTCTTATCACCCATGAGCTTGTTTATTACCTCTTCCCTAGTCATTAAAATACATCTGCACAGATAGAGTGAGAATGAAATTGCGGGAGATCTAGTTAATGAACTGCAGGGTACTATTTTTCTACCTACTACATGAAGCAGTTTCAGGATAAAAGAATCATGTCCTCATGGAGACAGTCTCTATTGACCAGCTACCCAAGAACTTGCTCTGAGAAACATCTTCTTTGCAGACTTTCCCACTCAGTTGGAGGAATCCCACTCTAAAGCCTGGTTTTCATTTATACTATATGGTGATGATCATTTTAGCTTGCTTGAGGACGTTATACTCTGATAAATCTGCATATATCACTCTCCTTAACCATGGTAGTATTTTCCCGCCACCTCAAGCAACACTTTTCTTCCTACTTAATTTCTCTTCTGCTTTCTCTGCTTTCTTTTCTTTGGCCACAGAATGAATCGTGCCCCCACTGCTGGCTTTGAATCAGATGTTGGCAGCAAGACCACTCACCACTTTGTTTATCCCGAGAGCTACAAAGAATTGGCAGAAAACGTGAGCATGATCGTGATCCCCTTCAAAACCCTGGACCTGCGCTGGATTGTCACTGCTCTCACCACTGGCACCATCAACTTGTGAGTAACAGAAGCCTGCGGTGGGCTGGCAGAAGGGATGGCAGTCCGTGCATGAAACTTGGTCACAGAAGAAAAGTCTACCCTGGGCTAATCCCTGCTTCTGAGAAGGGCTGTGGGAGTTTCCAACATATGTTATCCTATTTGCAGAAGATGACTTGGAGGCAGAAAGGGGTACTAGGGTTGCTCCGCTCAGGCAGTGAAAGCAGAGGCAGAAAAAGGACCTCAACACTTTGACCCTGTAGGACAGGACTGTGGTCCATCTTTCCTGATGGCAAAGCAAGGATGCTGATGAAACACGAGTCTCTTCTGAAGGTCTCTGAGGGCTTCACACTTGCAGTGYCTCTCTAGCCAGTGGCCAGAGTGTCTCTCTGGCTAGAGCCGTGGCCATCTACGAGAGAGCTCACTATAGTGAGTATATAGTATATACTATAGAGTATACCAGGGTATTACTTTTCTTGCTGGATGCAGTGCTAAAAAAAGGTAGGTATTAGTCTGAGAATTGTTCTCAGGCTGGATAGCCCCTTCAAAGCTTTTCTCTTCCCCCTGTCAGGCTTAGCCTCTCATCCCTTCCCTTCTGCCTGCTTCAGAGAGCAAAGCCAGCATTGGAGTTATCCATCTTGTGCCATTTTAATTTCCTGGTTGGAAATTGTCTCTCATTCAGGTGTGCTGGCACCAAAGCAGAGCTTAAATGTACGGGGGGAAACATGCTTTGGAGATGGAGCTGGATTAGTTCTGTGGCTAACGGCCAGCTTGAGGAATGAGTGACCAAAGGAGCATTCGGGATAAGTCGCAGCAGAGATAGGGAGAGAGGGAAGATGAAGCACTTGTAAGCCATTGCCTATATTATTTGGGTCCTTTCCAGTTGGCCAGATGCAGGAGGAGCAGCACTGCCTCCATCCTTCCTAGGAAAAGCAAGGTCTCCTCCTGGGACTTTGCGACAGAGAAACATGGGAGGGATAGAGGGAGCTGGTCCTGCGTGGTTTGCCCATGAAGAAGGAGGGCAGAGGGTCATGGCCTGAGTGGAGGAAACATCATAAATAGTATTCCATATGTTTGCTCAAAGCTTTGCCCCAAATCGCTGGGAAAACGAGATTTCTTTTTCCTGGAATAAGGAAATCAGTGAGGAGAAAGTGAGGGAAGGTGAGGGCAGTCAAATGACAAATGCAGGGCTGCAAAAGGGGCTTTTTCCTCTTCCTTTTTCCCCATTCTTTCCACGGTCCCTGCGCTGGCCTGAGCTGGGTGAAAGCCATGGCCTGTGCCGTCCTCCCTGGCAGAGGAGAGAGCTGCTGCCTGGAGCGATCCGTGAGCGGCTGCAAGGGGCAGCCCGTGCCGGAGATACCCTTTCTTCATGTGCCTCCTGTGTACCGTAGCCTCAGTTCGTCACATTTCACATGGCAATAATGTGCCACACTGATACTTATTCTCTGTTCCTTCTTTGTGACTGCTTTGGGACAAAACGCTGTCCTGCTAATACATTTATGGCAGCACTTGAATTAGAAATAGGAGCAGAACACGTTTCTTCTGGACACCCACTAGCGGATTCTCTCCCTTCCTCTAAGCTGGCTTTCCCTAATCCAGAGAATGAAATTTTTGACATTTGTACCCTTCGTGAGGTTATCTGCTGTTTGTAAAGCCGTGACCTCGTGGGACTGCTCAGGAGTGCCCTACTTCCTGCTGTTCCTATAGAGCAACAGCATATCAGACTATTTCACAGAAAAGTATTTCAAAACATTTCAATTTCTTTCCCCCTAATTTCAAAGTCCCAGAAGATTAAAAGCTTGCAAAAATATGTCCCTTTGGACTGGTGATTAGACTTGCTTCATGTTTTTAAGGAAAAAAAATCAGATGGGACAGACAATGGACTTTGATTCCTTCTTCTGTTTGCAAAAACACTTTAGATCCTTTTCAAGTCTTAGCGTATTAAGATTTCCCTAAATTGCAGTAAATATGTTTTTGGCATCAGCACAAGTATATCCACTTGTCTTAAGAAATCCATCTTTGGGCAAGTTTAACACGCAGAAAAATCAGTCCACCTAGAAAATCAGCTAAAAAATATCACTGACCTTTTTTGCAATGCTTGTGATTTTTCTTTAGCATGCTCCCTTAATAAAAGTGGCTGGGAAGCTCTGCCCTTAAGTCTGGCTCCAAAACCTAACCAAATTCACAAGGAGCTTCTGGCTGCCTTTAACGGACTTTAAATCAAGCTCCTTGCTATGCCTTTGGCAAATCAGTGAGTTGAGTCCCTTGAGTTACTTGAGCTTCTGCCCATGTTAAGAGGTTGTCCCTTCACCTGCAGCTTTATTCTGATTGCCAAAGAACTCAATGGGATTCCTAAATCTGCTTCATTAACAAGGAGTGTTGAGCGAGGAGTCTGTTATTTGCTGTTGTTTATTAGTTGATAGCTTCCATGTATTACAATGCTTTGAAAACGCCATGAGCCCAGCAAACATTTTCAACCAGGTAAAAGAGCACTTAAACTCATGGAATCATAAAATTATTATGGCAGGAAAAGACCAGCAAGGTCACTGAGTCCAACCATAAGGCTTTCAACACCATGTTAAATCATGTCCCTAAGAGCCTCATCTACATGTTTCTTGAAAACTGCTAGGAATGGTGACTCCACTACTTCCTTGGGCAGCCTGTGCCAATGCTTCACCACTCTTTCTGTGTAGAAATTGGTATCTAACCTCAGCCTCCCCTGGTGCAACTTGAGACTATTTGCTCTTGCCCTATCGAGAGAGATCAACCCACGCCTCACTACAACCTCCTTTCAGGTGGTTTCTGGCTACATGTTAAAGAGATGCAATCTGGCTGGAAGGGTCACGCTGTCAGGGGTGCAGATCTCTTGTATGCAAGCTCCTGCACCACTTGCTGCGTGATGATGCAAGGGATCCTTCAAGCGATCCCTCTTTCATGTCATAGCAGTGCCCCAAGTGCATTCCAGCCCCAACAGCCTTTTAGAGGCATCTCACAGCCCCAGTACCCATGGCGTGGCCTCCTGTACATGGTGGGAAAAGGATCCACAGAGGGATCCCACCACCAGGACCACCCGTCCATGTTTTGGTCACGGTGACTCTTCTGTTCAAAGCCATTCGCTATGTTTTGTGAGCACTTGGCTTCAGGAATTGGAGCAAGCAGGTTGCAGCAGGAAAGCTGAGCGAGCCCCTAGCCCAGCTAGAAGACACAACCAGTTGCCTACAAGGCAATCATGAGAATAGAGATCAGCATACACAGGGAAACCATTTTTGCTTAATAAGATACAGGGTTTGTATTTGCAATTAGGTGCTATCATGGAGCTTCATGAATATCTGTTCTAAATTATTGTGTAAGTATTTGACTGGAATAAATATTAGTATTTAAGATTTCTGCTGAACTCAAAGCAGGGAAATTGTATAAATAATAAGTTGGCTCATGTTGGAGTAATAAAAACAGGAAGTCATAAGCACACTAATCATAATAATACTTTTAATATAATTTTAGGCTAATAGACTAAACCAATGAGCATGTATTAAGCAAACAGAATGACATGTACAATATTGTACAAGGAAATTGCTGTATGTATTTGTAAAGGAGAGAAGGGATCAAATAAAATTAAAACCTATCAGAGGCATCTCCCATTTGGTTGAGGACGTTTCCCAATTCTATGTGATTCTCGTGAGCATTGAAAATCCCTGAGGAAAGCCTGGGAGAAAAATCTTCCAGGCCCTCATCACTTGTATATTCAGTCTAGTTTCCTTGGCAGGGAGATCCTGCAACTCTGCTAGGAAACGCTGTAGTGGAAAAAAAAAATATTTCCACTTGTCTTGCCAAAGAGCAGCTTTTGTCTTCCTTGAAATGCTTCACGTCTTTGTCCTTGGTTAAGGGTACGGTGGATGTCCTCTGCAACGCAGCCAGGAAGGTTGGCAGACTTTGCTAGAGCCCTGCCAAGCGACTCCTTGGAGGCTTTTCCCAGGTTATACGAATTGCACCTGCAGCCTCCTTCATCCCGGGCTTTGCTCCGTGTGCCGCTCCGGTGTGGTGCTAGCTCCCTGGCTGCCGCGTGTCCCGGGTTTTACGTGACCGTAACGCCGTAGCTCCCCGCTTGGTCTTAAGCAACATGCCAATGCTTCTTATGCAGTTGTAGGAAATCCAACAACTAARCAACAGCAGGATTTGGATATTGCTTCTGGGAAGAGAAAGGATTAAAATGACTAACATATCATCTGACCAAAGCCACAGAACTGTCTTTGTTGGATTAGAGCTATCTGTATTTCCTCCTTTTTCCGAAAAGAGCAGCTGCTTATTTTTAAGGTAGTGATAGGATTCTGCCAGGGGAAAAAAACAAGACACTTTTGTCTTCATAAGGATATGGGATCACCAAGCCTCCTTCTGCCAGCTTTGCTACCCAGGGTCACACATGGGAAGCAGATGCAAGGGCAGATGAGGGCAAATGGAGAGGTCTGCAGGTGGTCCCTGTTGTGTCCCCCTTTCCCATTAGCGCTGSCCACCCCTAGTGTGTCCCGTGTCACATCCCGAGGACCAGGATTCCCCCATCACCTTTCCCGCTTCGCCCGGCCCAGAGCAGGGATTGCATTTTCAGGGATGCTTAGAGGAAACAGGACRGCGCTGGATCACCACTGTTTTGGGAATGTATTAAATCTTAATGAGARAATCCTTATTGCCCAAAATTGAGCATAAATATTTAGATTAAACTAATGTAAAGCTCTGCTGATTGCCCATATGAATTAAAGACCTGTCTCCAGAGCTTGCAGAATACATTTGGGGACATATTCCAGCAGCGAGGCCAGGTCACCAGTATTTTTGTGCTCTAAACAAACTGAGGGCAGTTTTCACACACTGCACATGTGACYGGCCATGCAATGCCAGCGTGCGTTGTGCATGGGACGTGGCGGAGAGCAGCCTTTTTGTTTGCCAGATGCGTCTCATGATTTCAACCCAGTCATAAGGTCTGTGTTGGTAGGAACTGCTGGCAACCTTCTGCTTCCCGCCGTGCTTGACTGGAGGGCACGGCTTGCTGGTGAGGGGCCGTGGGCTGGGGATGCACAAGCACAGAAATCATGAGCTCTGCTACCACCTACGCTGAAAATCATGGATCTGCCACAAGTATTGAAAGGGGAAAAGTCTCCCTCTGGTGGGAAAAGGTTGTTCTGACATGAATTTAGCTGAAGGCCTTTGCTGGTGTTAAGGGCAAACGGTTGACTTACTGCAACTGTGATGGTCTCAGAATTGGAGTCTTGGGCTCTGTGTGGTACTGACTGCATAATACTCACCAACTAAAGCAATGATGTCCTACTGTCAATAATTACCTTTAAAATTAAAATAAAAAAAGTAACATTGCTTTATAAACTTTGCCTCAATGAAAGTTCAGTTCATTTTATCATCTGATTATTTACTTGCAGCCTCATTTAACAAATGACTTGATGCAGGGCTTTCCAGGCATTTGGGAATATTATTCAACGTGAAAACTACTTCTTGAAAAACTTGAAAATAATAATACGTTGGGCTTTTACTAATCCGAATGTTTTTGTTTTGTTTTATTGTGGCTTTTTAACAGCACGTATGTTCCAGTTCCAAGGAAAATCAAAGTCAAAAAAGAAAAGGTGAGCATGCAGSTCTGGTAATTTGCTTTGCTGATTCAGCTGTAAATCTTTTGCCTCTTTGGGGAGCCTGCAAGAATCCAGGGGAGTCTTTCACATTCATGAGAAAGGCAAACAAAAACACATTATTCTTTAAAAGGCTTAGCTATACTAAAACTTTATTTCCTGGTGTGCCACTCTGGCCATAATTCTGCCACTAAATRGCTGAGGTTGGGAAGAAATGGCTCCTGTGACTGTTTTATTGCTGGAAGTTGAATTGCTCCCTCGGGTACCGCTATGGGAGGGAGCAGGGGCTCTGCTGGCAGCGGTGCTCGCTGCTCAGTGTGGCAGCCACTGGGATGTATGGATACTCTGAGCTGTGGAAAGTTTTGGGAGATGATATTTTWAAAATAATTTGCCTGCCTGAACTCCAGGCATGCTTCTTGCTCTTGGGTTGCTTCTTTACAGTGGGGAGCTAAGGGAGCRCTGAAATCTTCTCTTTTCAAGTCAGTGGAAGCTTGTGATGGTTGCAGTGGCTTTTGGAGAAGGCCCATTCCCCACYGGTGTACAACTGTCTGCACCAAACTAAACAATCCTGGGGTTTGGATTGCCAAGTCTTTGCTGTGTTTGACGGTGCAACGCCTGGTACTGTTTTCCTCCATGAGCGTTGATGGTCTCCCGTGCAAGAAACATGGTACATTCAACAAAGAGCAGGTAGCTGGCTTCCTGATTGCTCAAAATGCAGATTGCTAAAATTGCTAAAAATGGCAGTAAAAATACAGTAAATATATGCCTGAAAGCTGCATTTGCTGCSTTTGCTGATCAAGGCCTGTGTCCATCTCTCTGGTGGCCAGGCTTTGCCGAAGACTTCACATGGGACCTTTCAATTAGTATCACTTAATATCCGGACACCTCTTTTATGGACTTCTATGGGCTGTAAAATAATCCCTTGTGTGGTTCCTACGTGTGGTGAGGGACACATTAACCCACATCAGCCAAGCCCTGTGAGATGCCCCSCAGCGCGTTGTTAAACCCGTGTCACCGTTTAGCCACCAGCACCAGCCTAGGGCATGGTGGGCAGCACAGAGCAACATCCCRGCCAGGCAGCCAGCCCGCTCGTACTCCCTGCCACGCCGTGCACCACAAATCACCCCACGAGAAGCGATTACACACAGAGAGAGCATCAGCAATGAACCTCTGCCTTCACGGAGAGGGGAGCCCTGCAGCTAGCCAGGCAGTGCTGGTACGCTGCCACTCTAACTGCAGACACAGGGTGGAACAGCAAAGCCTCTCGTCGCCTGGTGCGGGGAAGGGGGCTGAAACCCGGGGTTCCCACCACTTATTGGATTCGTTGTTCACGGTCCCATACTTTCCCCACAAGATAATCAGGTGTGATGTATGTCCTGCAGAAAATAAGGTCTGKGAAAAGAACGTGGTTGGGAAAGAGATGGCTGCTGCTTTTCACAGCAGCAGGAAAAGCTCAATTCCTATTTTTCTTCTCACTTGTGCCACCTCATATCCATTGATTTCAATAGGGATCACGCAGGATTCACACCAGTGTAAGCAGGAAGAGTATCRAAGAGTATCAAAGTGCTAAGGAGGAGTAATTACATGTGTTTTCACATGGGAAATGTTTCTGAATATGTGTAACTATGTGATTTCATATTTCATTTGCACCTGCTCTCAGGGAATAGCCGTCATTCCTGTCTCCTCACTGTTATCTTGGTGTCCTTTAGGGATTAACTGTTACTGTTGATTTTTATTTTGTTTTGTTTTGTTTTATTTCCCCAGGGCATTTTACTAATGAGCTCGTTTCTTTACTTTTTTTCCTAGATCCTGGTTTATAACCCAGCTTTCATCAAGTATGTCTATGAAAACTGGCTGCAGCACCATGGAAGATACCCTTCCACAGGCCTTCTGTCGCTGATATTTGCACTCCACGTATGCGATGAGGTAAAGGCTGGCTGGGCTTGGATATGGAGCTAGCACAAGAGGATATGTTTATTGCTGGGGCACCAGGACTGGGCCCAGGTCACTCATTCATTCTTTATTTTCRCGTCTCCTTGTTCTCTGCCTTTTGCTCCTTAAGCCAGCTTGCAGAGATCTCASTAACATGCAGATGTGTTTGGCAGTCAGTGGTTTATTCTTTGTCAGTAGCACTTCAGATATATTTCAGAGAAATACACTTAAATRTAAAGAATAGAATTACATTTGACCTTAATACATCTAAATGTTGTCCTGAGCTTGCCGTCTGCCTCCAGATGCCTGGCCAGGAGGCTGTGGGTCTCTTGGTCCATATCTGGGTAGTTCTGTTGAACTCATATCACTGAAGTCAGTGTTGCTGAGAGACTGGTTCAGCAAACCAAACCAAACCATCGGTAACACATTCGAGGAGCAACATCCTTCTCTGGAGAGTGCTCAGTCCATCTGAATAACTTCCATCAGGATAACAAACCCTTACACTTAATCTCACATAAAGACAATTGGTTAACAACTCTGTTTGGAAATGACTATGGCCCATTTTCAAGTTCTTTTTAGTTTATACAGCAGGTTATGGTAAACTCCACACTCCAGGAGTTACTTCAAAGAGTTCCCAGGTTCAGGGATGTGAGGTGCTCCTAAATGATCAGTCTTGGCTAGTTAGCATAAGGCCAGGTCAGCTCTTTAAAAGCCTGTCAGCAAAGGGGATAAAATCTTTATGCTGGCAAAATACCTGGCTTGGAGACAGCTCTGCTGACAGCAGAGAGGWTTTGTCATCATGGCCTGGGTTGAGTGGAGAGGTGATGGCACCACGCCAGTGGTAAAACTCCCGATTATACTGACAGAAACTGCAACAGCCAAGGCAGACAGAAAGGGCAACTTGCATGGAGATGGATTGCTGGTGAGCAGGCAGTGAGAAAGGCTCTGACACTACCAAAAATAATTTGAAGCCAGCTTGTATTTGAGTGAACCCAGGTGTGAGTGGGTTGGGGTGTTCCATGACCCATCCAGRTGCATTCATGTTGCCACTCCCCCTTTGAATAAAGTCAGCTGAAGTGTTTGGGCTTTTATCACCTGAAGAGTCAGGCCTAGACATGGATAAATGAACAGTTGGGAAAGGAGAGGCCATGGATGAGGCCCACAGAAAGAGCATAGTCCTCCTGTGCCTCTGGATCCCACGGAAGTGACTGCAGATGTCATGTAATTAAGCACCTAAAAGTGGCTCCACATAGGCTGTTATTTTGAAAAATAAGAGCAAGGGCAAATATATTTTCACTCTTTATGGCCATAATCAATGGAAAAAGAGATTGTCCTCCTAAGACCCTGACCTCCTGAGGTCAGACATCACACATAGGGAACAGGACCATGTGTTCTCCATAATGGCAAAGAGAAGACATGGATAGAAATTTCCTCTTCTGTCTGGATTCATGTATGGGGACTTGGTGATATCTCAGGATGGCTTCGAGTGCCCCTTGGGCACCTCATTCCTCTGACCTCATTACTCTGTGGTTGCCTCACCAAGTGGAGTGGAATAGCTTGACCCACCACTGAGCTACTACTGGTTGTAGATAAACTGAGAGTTTCTTCAACATTTCTGCAAGCCATAACAATAATTCTCTCTCACTTCCTAGGTGAATGTGTATGGTTTTGGAGCAGACAGCAGGGGACACTGGCATCACTACTGGGAAAACAACCCTTCTGCAGGGGCTTTCAGGCAAACAGGTGTCCATGACGGGGATTTTGAGTTCAATATAACTTTGACTCTTGCCTCCATTGAAAAAATAAATTTTT
Source organism: Eudromia elegans (assembly GCA_003342815.1). Classification (NCBI taxonomy): domain Eukaryota; kingdom Metazoa; phylum Chordata; class Aves; order Tinamiformes; family Tinamidae; genus Eudromia; species Eudromia elegans. Next base: position 2,406,285 of record PTEX01000094.1, read on the forward strand.
TTAAGGGCAGATGACCTTTACCATGGGGTGGAACAGGGACTGCAATTTCCAGCGTGCAGCAGGACAGAATTTAGTGAAGAAGATCTGGAAACCAGCYAGGTTTAAGTGTCTGAATCTGCGGTGGATTTGGTGTGTCCCACTGCTGCAGTGATCACCTCATGGAGCCCATCCGAAGACGGGGCTCCTGCCTGCACCTGATTTCCTTCTACAGATAGCTGGGACCTCCCAGTCAGTTTGGGGGATAAATGGCATGCAGAATCACTGCTTAGGCTCTACGGCTCATTTCCTGAATTACTGACGAAAAATCCGCCTATGACAATTGAGGGAAACCTGGACACAGGAACTGCTATTTGTGTGTCCATTCTTTCCTCAAGTAAGGCAGGAAATTGTTGAAGAAAAATAAAAATCAACTTCTGCGATCTGACGCCCACTAGGGTAGCTGTGAACATCATAGTAAGGATTACCTCAAAGAAATGATTTCACTTCTGCTGTTGATCTTYTTTTTGAACCATCTCCTCAGTTTTCTGTTTCTTCTGGGTTCATGCTGTATTAAGCAAGAATGTGATGACGTTGCCTGGAGTAGTGACTCTTCCTTGCGATGCCTCAGTCTGCATTGATAGGATCTCAAAATATGAATCGAATCATCTCTGATCATTCATTATTTAATATTGCTTCCTATACAGCCATAATGAGAGGAGAAAACAAGACTGAAAACTCCAGCAAAAAATGAAAAAAAAAGGCCTTTTTAGCTACTTGATTGTCTTCTTTGTTTTGTTTTATTTCGTTTTTGGTGGAAAATACTCTGGAATGCTGATTTTTATTTAATCAATCCAGTTTAAGGTTGGGAAGTGGACTTTTTTTCTTTCAGTTGTTTACATGTGCCTTTTATAATTGTGCAACAGATGTATGTTTTTTTTAAGATGACAAACCCTAAATTAAACTTTTTTATAAAAGGGGGGGAAAATAACCAAAGTTTGTCCTCCATGTGGTATATTTTGTAATCAAAACTAATGATAACCGTTCCTATATTGTACTTGAACAAATGTAAACAAGGCTGATTTTTAAAGGTAGCTTTTACCTTTTTTATGGGAAAATGCCCAGAAGTTCCAAGGAATTTTTTTCCTCTTATTTTTCTACAAATCTAGAAAGCGCTATCTCTTTACAAGGTCTCTATTTGAAATGGAAGAAGAAATCCCATGGGTTGCGATATAAAATAGTTACATAACAGGAATACTTAGCACTGTAGCRTCTACAAGAACACATTGCTCTACGCATGCTGATTCTACAGTSTAAGCTGGATTTCCAAATTTTTTTGCATCTCTGGAGGTATGAGTGTATTAATGTCAGTACCTGCAGGCAATGAGAGAAGGGAAGTGACAAAGGAGATATCCTGAGATCTTGGTCGTTTCAAATCAATACATTTGTTTCTCCAGKATGTATTAAGTATGGCCAAGAACAAAGTGCAGATGATGGATCACGGGAAGCTGGTTTTTAATATTATAATAATAGAATACAAGGATTATTGACCTATTTGCTGTGGGAGTCTGCCTCTTTCCAGCCTCAGCACCAGTTGCCAACAGTTTCTTTACCCACAAGTATTTCTATGGGAYATTAAACCATATGAAGCGCCAAGGATGCCAAACTTCTGTACAAGGAACTGAGCTCCCATGCTGCACACATGTAACCCTTTAGTTTAGCAATATAGAAAGGGCAGGATTCTCCAGCCTTCTTCTGGAGACCCATTCATGATCCTTAGGTCAAGAAATCCTTTCCTAGCATGGTGGGTAACAGAACTACTCACTTGCATGTTGCAGGAGAAAATTCAACAAATTTCTTACCTGCTAAAGACCCTTTGTAAAAGAATATMATTTTCTACCTGAATCATACCTGTTTCTTTGTTTTACACATTCCCAGTGTTGAAAGCATTGTAAATCAATGTGTTTCTGGTAAGAAAATAATAAATAGGCCTCAGGCAAAGCAGCTCTATTAAGAAAAAAGACTCCAATGAAGATGCCAGCAGTATCTTCACCCTATGGCAAGATTTTGGAAATAGATGAGCACTTCATCTATTGCCAAATATTACTTTATTTTCTAATTGAGGGATGTCAATAATTCAGAAACATTTCACTGCTGTTTTCTTCATTTTCAGAAAGACTTGGAAGAGCATGCATGGTGGCTTGGTACTCAGTTCCTAAGTTTTGATTGCAGATGGCCATTTGGGATTGGGAAAATGATCAAAGATCTGCTAAATTCTGGTTGTATTGTTTTGAAAATATTCTGCTGCAGTCCAAGTTAAATTTCCAATTTTTCTCTGAATATTCCATGCCTGACAGTACGTACAGAATATCTTGTCTCGTACTGTACTGGTCAGGTCTAGCATCTTCATCATGGCRCAAGCTGCGATTCCCATTTAATTTTCCTGCTGACAGCAAGCGGTAACTGTGCACCAGTGATGCCATCTTTCTGAATATAAARAGAGCAGAAATTGGACCTGACGCAGAAATTGGACCTGACTATATATACGAGGAGGAACAGTTTATGCCATAACATTTCTATTCCAAAAAGAACTTTTACTAAAGTTCTTTTAGGCAACTAACTGTTGTCACATTAGATCTTTTCTTACAGTATCTCCACAATTTCTCTACTCACTAAATCCTTCAGAATGAAAAGATACCAACAGATGATGCTGGAGGAACAATTCATTCCCACTGYGAGAATTGAAGACTTCCTGCTTTCCTGCTAGGAACTCTGGATTTATTTTGTTTAAAAGAAAAACAAAGGAAATAAAACAACCTGCTAAGGCTTCAATCTCTTGAACTGTATTTGCCACCGCTGCAAAGTCTCTAAGGCACTCGTTGAGTGTGTTGTGTTTTTAACCAAAGCCAATTCTTTTGAGCACTTTTTTTCTTTTTCCCATGACTAGGTTTTCTTTGTATTTTTCTTTGAATACATGGTCGATTATGATAATCATTTCTTTGCTCTGATTGTGGGGAGTCCCACTCAATCATTCTTTGACATTCTATTTATTAAAGTTTTCAGTATGTTATGAATCAAAATAAATTTTTTATTGTAATCAAATCAAAATTGTATATGTCCATCCTTCCATCTTCTTYTCATATTCCCAGCTTTGGCACCTCCCTTGTCACATAACTGTGTAATGAAGCTTTAACCCTCCTCCCCTCTTCCAAAGCACTTCTCCCCCATCAAGAAAAACACCACAATTATGTTGTAATTTACATAAAATTGCAGATAAAAGACTTCTGGGACCAGTAAGACATGCAGCAGCAACAGGAACATCCAGACAGATGGACCAACCACAGGAGCTGGGCAAAGGACTTCACTTATATCATCAACTGAAGACACAAAGTACCCGGAGGGGAACAGTACRAGTTCAGTTCATGGCATGGGCTCCTTTGATGGCTCACATTCCAGACAGCAATTCAACCCAACAAATGAAAAGGCAAGGGAGTCCCTTGGCACTTCTAAAATCTTGGGTTTCACTCTCCTTTCATACAGACTTGCAGGGAGCAGAACTCAATGGCGATTGTTATCTTCAAGCAATGGGAAATAAAATGTGTTTCACTCAGCGGAAAGTTCTGCAAGGGTAGGTCCTCCTCTGCGGAGGTAATTTCTACCTCTTCAGGTAGAAATTTTCTCCTGCAGACAATTTCACAGGTTGCTTTGCTCCTGAGTTTCCAAGGTAGCCTTTGGTCAGCAGAACATCAAGATACCCATATGGCAACTTGACCAGACTGGTGACGCTAATACTCCTACTAAGACAGAATGTTSCCCAGAATTTCCATATAATTAGGGACTCTTGTGATAAATAGTTGCCCAACAGCTTCACCACCAGATACCAGAAGGCATTTGGAGGTCTTCAGCAAGAATGCTGAGAAAGTAGTGAGGTCACAAGCCTCTTGCTGGCAGCAGTGAGTTCACAAGCAAGCTGATGAGAACGACTGATGGCCAGAGGTCCATGGTCAGGACTTTGGAGAGCTGTCTGTGGAGAGAAGCTTTGCAAGCTGATAGGCTCCTGTCTGAGGCTTTGATTTGAATAGACAAGGAAATAGACAAAGGTAATGGTCAAAACGGACCTAATAAAAATAGTAGAACTTCTAGGAAGGCATTTGAAATGAAGTATTTTAGCCATGTATTTTATCTACCAAAGTACATGGGCCAGTGTTGAATTAGGGGCAACATATGTGAACAAAGCATCATCCAACTCAAAATACAAGTCYTGGATGCTTTTCATATCAGCATGGCAGGAGAGTAGGTCTTAAGTCTGAGCATGTCCTAGAACATAAGATTAAAATAAGCTAAATGTGTATAAAAGTATATTAATGCAAAGGGTGCCAAGACCTTTTCCTTCAGCAGTTAATACTAATGCTGACTGCAAGAAAATCTGCTCTTTGAATACAATTGCACCAAGCTAGCTCAGTTACTTGTTCTGTCCAACATCATGTCCCATAGTTCCCACTGGGAACGGGTAAGATACCATTGGCAGGAACTACATGATTCAACAAAAACACATGCACACACAAAAGGAGTTTCTTCAGAAGGCGTGCAGATGAGGTAGTTTACATGCCCCTGCAGAAGCTGCTTCTGATTTAGTAGAGAAATCTGTAGTAGAAGATCAATTGTAGGAGCTAGGATGTTTTCTTAAATCCCCATTTCAAACAGTCATGTCAATGAGCAGTCACTATCATAGAATCACAGAATCACAGAATGGTTAAGTTTGGAAGAGACCTCTAGAGTCCAAMCCCCTGCTCAAGGAGGGACACCCAGAGCACGGGGCACAGGGYGGCATCCAGGTGGGTTTGGAAGATCTCCAGAGAAGGAGACTCCACAGCCTCTCTGGGCAGCCTGGTCCAGGGCTCTGTCACCCTCATAGGAAAGATGTTCTTCCCCACATGGAGATGGAACTTCCTGTGTTTCAACTTGTGCCCATATGGGCRCGTATGACTACTAGGTTGCTGTGGCTGTGTTTGCTCCCATCCTTGTGTYAGCACACCCCCTCTTTTCCCAAACATGTGTCATCCCTTCAGTGGTAGCTCCCTCAGTGGCAGCTCCTCCAGGACCAAGGGACATTCCCTGGTCATCAGGCCTTGCAAGTCTGGCCCACAGGCCTGTGGTTTTACAGCTAAGCGAGGAGATCCAATACATGTAAGTAAGTGAATCTGGAGCAACTTTTCCTATTTCCAGGGATAAGCAAAGGAATGGGAAATATTTGCATGTACACAAAATTAACAAGTCTCCAAGCAGTGATTAACTCATTTCAGTCAGAGCTGGGTATCTAAGTGTCTCATCATCTGTTTCATTCATAGTTACAACTAATAGGTGATTAGGGTCTCAATTTAGTCAGCAATGACTTCTCTGTGTTAATGGGATCTTCTACTCAGTGTCTGTGGGAAGGGAGAAGGACCCCTTCAATCTTCAAGCTTATGGGCTCCCTGCACCCCTGCAGCCATCCCCTGCGCTCTATTGAGGACATGTGTGGGGGCACCCAGCATATACAGACAGCCTGCTTTACGCCCATGTTGAAAGCATGTGAAAAATACAGAAAAAAAAATTCCTGAATAATTTAAGAGTCAGGATGGAGTCTGTACTAGGAAAATCTAAGGATGATCAGGGAACTGGAAATCTTGGGCATAGGTATGGCTCAATAAACTACTTTTAACCTGTGTTTTATTCCTTTGCATAGGAGGCAGGGGATGCARTAAGTGGTTGGAGATGGGGAGAGTAGGATAAAAACTGGACAGAGACACAAATATGCAGCTGCCTTAACAAGGAGCACTTGGGCAATGCAGCAGAGTGATTTATTTTCTAGTAACTATTAATAATTTCCCCACTAGAGCGTGCTATTTTCCTGTGCCCGTGAGTTACCCACTCGCTTTTGGAGTGCATAATCCTCCTGCAGCTGCCTGTGTCCCATCRCAGGGGACTGACTGCTCTGTTGCATCTTCACCAACTTAATACTCAGCATTTATTTGTCAAATCTATCTACTTTGATACCAGGGTGAAACTTTGGTGCAGGTGGGAGCGCACTGACCATGGAAGGGAGAGGGGAGCATGAGAAGGGAGGTGACGTCCCTCAAGGCTTCATACCCTGAGGGTTTTCGGAGCAGTACTCAGTKATTCCTGCATTTTTTCTCTCTTGCTTTGAGAAGTGGTAACACTCGCAACTATGTATATGTTGTCTTTTGTATTAATCTTGTAGCGGTGTTCTTAATATACATTTCATATGCATTCCTTTGAAACTTAATTCCCTGAAAAATATTCTGGGCTCTGGATTATATGGTAATGCTCAGATATATTTTAGCTAGAGACAAAAGGCTTTAGTTATGGCAGATTAAGGGTGGGGTAGGGTCCTCTGCAACCTATAAGAGCTACTCAGCTGTTTATAGCATGAGTTGCATGTTATGCTACCARTATAATTAACCGGGGTAGTCTGGGATTTGTTTGCTCTCAACTGAAGCACCCAGATGTTAAATGAGAGACAAGGATGTTATAGAAAACAATCAATGCAGCAAATTAATTAGCTGGATTCAATGAAAGCAGGAGCCCTATCTGGCTGCTAATTGGGAGCAGTGTGTAACCACRTCTTGGCTGTGCCCAAGCTCCAGCAAGGCAGCTACGTGTCCCACTTGGCCACATGCCAACTGGGCACCCAGGGGTGCTGCCTCCTGCGTTGTCCTTTGCACCAGCCTTGCTGGGTGACCATACAATGTCATGAAGTCTCTTATTCTCTTCTTATTCCTCAATTTGTACCGTCATTGGGAAGGGTAAAAACAGCCAGAGAACGGAGAAGTCAGGACCACATGTAACAGAGCCCAGGAGCTCTGCTGCTGATGGACCAGACTCTCGTCACAGGAGGATGAGGATTGACTGAATACCAGTTCATCCTTTGGGCAGTTTTATTTTAACAAATGATTTTTAATTTTTTTTTTTAAACAACAAAAAAAGCTTGCTTCTAAGGAGGCAAGATTTGTAGGGTGAGACAATATCACTGGGGGCTTTTTTCCCTATTTGTGAAATGTTTTCCTACATGACCTCCTGATGAGGTTTGTACTATATGCTCCTATTCTAGCTGCCTGGTCTGAAACAGAGAGGGTGCCACTGCCATCAAGACCCTGCACAAAGCAGTGCATGGCCTCAAGGAGTGGTAGGATTCATATGTATGAGCTGATCCATGCCAYGAGCACTCCCCATAGTCTTCTGGAAGGGTCCAGCATGTCCACTTTCTCTTGCTGCTAGCAGAAATTGGCCGACTGAATGCCCGAGCAGGACTGAGCTCAGCAACCCTCACTTTTAAACCACGTACCGCTGCTGCATTTGCACCCTGCAGTCATTCGGTTTATTCCATGTGCAAACACATCTCACTAGGAGATACAGCCCTTGTAAGCCAGGGGGGCTGCAGGGCTGCCTGCCTAGATTCCTCAGACCTGAAGCAGATTTAACTCCATTTTTTTTTCCCTTAAGCAACTGAAGCTTCACTCATTGTATATGGATAGACAGGCAGTGACTCTGCTGGCAGTCTAGCAAAAGACACTGCACTTGGTTAATTGCAAAGTCAATCTTTTTTTCTTCCAATTCATTGCTATTGTGTAAATACACAGGGAAACACAGGGAAAAAATATCTCCATACTATGCTCCCACCACTGCTGGGTTTAGCTGCAGGGAGATGCACWGTGATTTATTGTCACCTCTGACTCAGGTACCCATGGGAGGCCAAGACTAAGTTCTCTATAAGCACAAGATGTCCCTACTAAAGCTTTCCTTCAACCAGGAAAAAAAAAATTAAGACCCAGTGACAAGTCCTTCTGGTGTAGGTTGGCCTGCCCTTGTCTTACCTGTGAACCAGAGGATGGGAAACACAGATCCTGAAGATATATGGGATGTTCAGCTTCCCAAATGCCCACATGTGGAAGGGAGTGTGATACAACAGAAACTCAGGGTCGTTTTGAAAGGGTTAGAGCATGGGATTTTGGCCAYACTGCTGAGGACTAGCTCCCTTTGGCAGATTGACCRTATCTGTACYACATTTTAYTTACMCCTGCATATCCTCTARGTCCTAAATGTTGTTCATRTGATCTAAACAACAGTTTATATTTTAACTAGAGGTATATGAAATAATGTGAGGATGCCACAGCAGCCCACCAGAGTGGGGTTTGCATGGCAGAAGGCTGAACGCTTACGTTGTGTTCCTGGAGGAGAAGGGAATGCTTGAGCGTGCAAAGAGTGGGCTGGRGGCTGCCTGCTAACAGAGCAGGCAAGTTTTTTGGTAATGCTATGCAAAAAAATACGTCAAGTCCCCTTCCTTGTGACAGAGAACAGAGACACACYATTGAGTACATGAATTCTCTATGTCCTAAAAATATTGAGGTGGTTTGATCCACACTGCTTTTTGGGAACAGCTCTTGGCTGRGCCTGGGTGAGCAGAAGCTGCCACAGACTAAAGTTATGCTGGTAATACACTAACAGTTAAAGACTGCAGGTCTTTTMATGACAGTGCTAGGCCATAGCTAGTCCATAGGGGGCATGTAGACCCTGTGTCCTATTCTCCACGAGAGTATTGAGTAACATATCAGAAAAATGCAGTTCGAATTGAACACGAGTCACATACATGAGCCATGRGAAGACTGTGATGGACAAGGCACAACAGCCCTCTCCAATAGYTCTGAGTAAGATCAGTGCTATGCAGCACCCGGATTTATGTCTTTCCATCCATACACAGCTCCCATGACAGTGGCTAATTATAGGGGGCTAACTATATTTACCCCCGCTGAAGATGAGGCTTATTAGTSCTTCAAAACTAAACCTTTCACATCCAAGCCTTGGATTGTGATAGATTTGAAGTTCCCCCTCTAAYACAGGAGAGTCCTGTGCCAAATTCAGCCCAGGTCTGAATTCTGACACTCACTTATTTCGCTCCTGTGTCTCAAACTTCTTCCCCCCTTGAAGCTGTCATTGTCTTTACATAGTAGACACAACACAGGGATATGTATTTGTCTCACGTGCTAAAGAGGAGGCTAAAAGTGGGCTAACTGAGGAGGTAAAGATTACCAAGCCAAATGCTTTTCAGTAATTACAGGTGTCATTAGAAGGAAATACACCATATATTGCAGCTTGGGAGATYCAGACCAGACATTAGGAAAAGAAACTTCTCCTTAGAAAAGTATTGCAGCAAGGAAACAGGTCAGCTAGAAAAGTAACAGGATGTCCATCTTTGCAGGACCTCAAGGCTTGGCTGAAAAAAGTCATGGCCAATACGATCTATCCTTGAGGATTCCTACCTGGACTAGAGACGTCCAGAGGACCCTTTCAGGTAACGTTTCTAGGAATCTTTGGTGAACTTCAGATTTGCAGCATGGGTCTGTAAAGCAGCGTTCTCGTGTCTGTTTGCAGCACTAGGATTATGTCTGGGCAAGTTGCCTCTCCGGGAGTGGAACAGCTCTGTTAAGCCAGCTGCCACCGTGCAGCTTTGAACAGAAGACAGAAGGATTTCCGTAAACCCAGCAACAAAACCTGTCTGGCATACTGCTGCTTCAGGACAGACAGGATTTTGCAGGAAGAGCAGAAACGTTAACGTGCTTATAATAGCCAAGGGGGTCTCAAAGCTGGTACAAAACAGCTTTAGATATTAGTCTTTCAGTGACTTGTTTCCTTTGGTTACAGTCCCCTTCAGACTGACCTCTCTGCTGCAATCATATGATATACCAAAACCAAACCCCTAAACAAAATAAATTATTCAGCTTTGCAAACTGTATTTGCACTTATCAGCCATAATTATCCATCATATTCTAGCACAAAATGAATTGCCACAGTTGGCATTAGCTGATATCTCTTTCTCTGTGGACTTGACCTCCTGGACCATATTTTACGGATTTATACAAATGCCATGTGGTATTTATGCAACTGTCATTCCCTGCACTTTCCYATTTTAACTCTTTGTACCTGAATTTTATCTGAGGTGCATGGCATGGTGGAGCTTGATCTAATCAAATMCYTTGATCAGAGATATTCCATCTGTTTARTAGYCAGGAATAAAAAYACCCAGGAAAAACTCTCCACCRGTCAAATTTCCTGCTACTTCTTCAYAGCACCCCTAACAAATTATATCACACATSAAACATGCAGRAGGGYCACAGAGTGTTACTAAGATAAYAGAGAAAAGAACATTTTCCTCCTTATTGTTTGGCAGCAGTTTCCAGGAGGTTAAGTAATGAAATGTCCACAGTACCAGGAGGTATACAAACTGGGAACAAAAAATTATTCCCATATCCAAGAACTTACAACCTAGGTAACTGTTTAGCATGTCAATTACAATAGCAGGAATAGTCAAAGAAGTACCATTTATGACAATGAAATTATCTTATCTCTAGTTGATATGCATACATACAGACAGGTACATAGGTAACATCTCCACATCTGCACTTCAGTTTGGAATATCTACATGTTTTCCCAATTTTTCTTTCCCTTCTTCCAAAATTTTGGCAGTAAAGGAAGAATTTTATAAGATAGACAGAAAGAAGAAAAAAAATATTTTTACAACATAATGCAAAAACACTGAAGTGAATATATTTCTTGGAAAAAAATATTAAGCTCCATTTCCTTTTGGAAAGAATCCATATSTGTCAAGAGACAGTATGGAAAGACTGCTTTCAGCATGGGTTTAAACAGATTTCATGAGAGCTTTTGCTTGCTCTGTAGATCAGATATTAACTATTATTGAAATCTATTTCTAAGATTTATTTTGATTACACTATGTCATGATCACGGTTATAAACTCACATCTCACATACCACTCACAGACTTGGTTTCTGGGAAGCTCCTCATCCTGCAAAACTAACTCCTATGTTGAAAATTCATCTGAACAGTTTCACTGACATGAGTCTAAAGCTGCTCCTGTGATATTGGTCTGATTAGATCCCATGTTGGCCTGAATTCAATTTAGGACATGACACAGGCGACTGAAGTCACTGGAAAATTTCTCCTTTTTCTTCAGTGGGCTTCGATTAGCACTAAGATGCTCTGTGTACCAGCAAACAGAGCAAATCATGGGCCTTTCCCTTGCTTTGATGCTAAGTGGGAGATCACAGCTCCCACTTACACAACCAAACACTTTCAGCCACAAGTATCAGCAATGGGCCCATGGGAAAYATCTGGGAAGGTGCTAATCATCCCAAACAAAAAATACAGAACAGCAAATGTGGAAATAATTTAACAAAAAGGACAACTGTGGGCCATTCAGCCTGACCATTGATTTATTTATCAGGGCAGACACAACCTGAGTCTGTCCAAACYTGATGACTGGCTATGCGTGGACTCCTGTGCTGTGGGAAAGATCAAGTCAGGTAGGGCCTCCCACTGCTTGTGGCCATCMCCAACATCGTTCTTCCCCAAAACAGAGCAGTTACTGTTAGTTTTGGCTCACGGGGTAGGTTTGGCATTTCTTCTTTTCTGCAGGAGAGATGAAAAGCAAAGGCTGCGTGCGCTTGCTTTTCCACTGGATACTTAGGCTGGAACAATGAAAAGTGATTTATGATGGAAAATAATTTTTAAAAGCAGAAAGAGAAAAACAACTCTGAGTGCAGCRGCTATCAAAATGGGGATGGCTAAAGGAGGGCAGTTCATGGTRCACAGGTTAGCAAAGTAGCTTACCAGGTTAAGAAACTAGTCGAGAGTGTGGGTGTAGACGCCGTTTCATGGTTTCATTCACTTTTTCATATAGAAAGGATTACTTCTCTCTCTGTCAAAAAAAAAATCTGTTCATTTAATAGCACACTTATAAAACACTCTGTAGAATGACAGCCCTGGGGAAGGGAGCGCGATAAACTCTCCCGTCTGACCTGTGACTCCATTCCCAATTAAATCTATATCTGCTCGACCTCAGGAGAGAGCTGCAGGTTCACTGTCCTCCTCTCAYGTCCCCTTCACCTCCCCATCACCTCCACCCCGGTCAGCTCAACATGGAGATGACCCACAGAGCTGCTTTGCTGCCAGGCAAAGGGAGGACCTGGGCTGGGCCATCAGCAGGAGGTCCCCACTCTGTTGGCCTGGTGTTGGTCCGGGCTGATGGTTGTCATTGACCTTGGCCAGATAGTTAAGTGAAGTAGTGAACTGAAAGCTGAAAAGCCCCCCACTCCCTTGCCGGYACCCCGCTCCCTGCCGTAGCCTCAGGGGAGGCTGATGCTCATCAGTTTGCTATCGATCGATGTTATTTACAGCAGTTGTAATTGCAGAGACAGAAGCTGCAATTAGAGCAGTGGGAACAGCATAAGCTGTCCCCATGCCAGGCCACAGCAAGAGGAGGTAAAGCTCCAAATGGGAGAGGGTAGAGGCAACCCAGGGACCACGTGGTCAGGAAGAAGGTCCTGGCCTCTCATTTTCCTTGTGAACCATGTCTGCACGGAGGCCACCCTGTTTTCATCTCCTCCACAGCTTTGCACTTTGTGGGGTTCACAGAACTGAGACATCTCTGAAAAAAAAAATTAAGATATTAGAGCCCCGGCCACTCTGAAACTTATTTTTTTTTTCACCTTCCCAGTCAAGGAAAGTGAGATCTGCTGCAAGGATGGCACTGGTGTGAGTTTGGGCAGGAAAAGAGGAGAGGGCAAAAAGGGATGGAGCGAGACCGGCCCCTCGGAGCGCAATGAGCTGCTGCGCTGAATCACCCATTTTGTTTCGTGCATATTTTGTAAATACCAAGGAAAAGGCAGCWGCCCAKTCACGCCATGCGACACARGGGCACGCTGCACCTGCCAATGATSCGGAGGGGCCCAAATCTCCTCCTTTCCCCTAGCAAATCCGTGCYGGTGCTAGCGCTGTTCTCGCTTGGCAGTTCCAAGGGGCGACAGGGGCCAGTGATAAATAAATCTGGGGGAATTACAGTATGATAATAAACATAACTGCAGACTACGCTGTCCTGCAGCAGAGCAACCTCTCCTGCCCTTTAGGGTGTTCTCCCAAGAGGGCAGCAGCAGGGACAAAGATACATGACACAGAGCCCTATTTATCCTGTTCCTGTCCTGCATTTTGGTCCTGATTCGAGTCTTTTCAGTGCTAAAACCTAAAGAAATCCCAACTTGTCTTTGTTCTGATTTTCTCCCCGTCCCGTTTTCGAGATGTCCTGAAAAGAATCCCRTTAGCAGGAAAATAAACAGGACGTTGCTCTTGATGGCTTTCAATTGTACTCTTTCTTTCCCTGATGTCAGCCCCTGGCAGAGGCGGGGAAAGAGGAACCCGGGGCCATCAGAGAAGCTTTCCTGGCACAGAGGAGCAACCTGTGTGCTGCCAAGCTCTGCRCTATTGTTCAGAGTGCTCCCTGCTGCTTGTTTGGGACCTGAAAAATAACGCCTTACTGTGAAGTCGTTAAGGAAAAAAAGAATTAGAGCCGTGCCCAGCAAAGGCAGGTCAAGCAGCAGAATGAGCTGCTCCCAGCAGTGCATGTTTTGCCTTCTGTGACGGCTAATGAAAGTGTACAAGGATGGGTATTTTTCAGCGGCTGTTGATTGCAGTTTAATAGCATGGGGAGCAAACTAAAGGCAAAACCAGGGAGCCGTATCCTTTCGGACTCCCTTCCCCGGGGAGGGCTTACCTCTGTGGTCACCCGTGGGAACAGCTCTCGTGGAGGATCTTCGGTGCCCTGTGGGCTCCTGGTGCTGAGGCACCTCCTCAGCTGGACAGCCCATCTGCACCTGCAGGGCCTGAAGCTTCTGCTTCTCTCTTCAGATTTACTTGCTCCCAGTGAGACAAGGTCTAGGTGGGATCAGCTCCTTTGCAGAGCAGCTTTGACTGGCTGCGCTCACATCGTATTGTAGGTCRTATCACATCTTCTTTAAGCTTTGGAAGGACTTCCGTGAGGCCGAGCTGTCATAGTACATTCACAGCACACATTCAGGGTTTCCTTACATCGCTGCAAGAGTTTGGGATACACCAGGCAGCTGTGATAAGGAAGAATCAGCTTCAGACTCAGCTGAGATGAATCTCTATCTTCAGTCACCCGCCCCAGGCTTTATTTTATACTCATAACGTGTAAATGTTCACAGTTAAACCAAGTGACAGTCCACACTGCCTAGTGACAACAACAATGACAGTGAGATACCGCTTGAGGTGACACTCCACACTGGATGGAGCTGCCGGGCGCAGAAGGGSCACCAAGCCGCTCCAGCTGGAAGAGGCCAATGAAGACATTATAAATCACCCTTTTTTCTKTCTTACTCACGGATGACAATCAGACCATTTTGCAGGCTGCCAATTAYATTGCAATGTTTCCAATAACCGTGACTGCTTCTCAAATGCCTGAGYCTCCCCCTTTCCCTTCCAGACCATATCTCACCTGTGAAGACAAGCCCAGACACGCTACGTCCAACCAAAGTCTCTTCCGTCCCAGGACATGTGCCTTGGGCAGACACCCGAGGCTCACGAAACAGGCCAGTTATTCCTTCCCCTCCCTCTCATCTTCTGCTTTTTGCACACTGTTATGAAGCTGCCACGTTCTGCAGCCTGACCCTCCTGTCTTACATGGATTCTCTTCCTTTTTGGACTCATTTATATCCAAAATACRAACATGGAAAGAGGTCCGAGTTCTTCCCATCAATAGAGGGCAGTGCTGTCCTCGTTGTCACAGCACAGCGGTACGTGTYGCAAGAGGAGGCAAAGTGTAATATTTGTTATTAAAGGTTGAGGCCTTTTTTGGCACAGCTCGGTGTTTTGGTCTCCTGGTAAACTGTCTTAAGAACCGCTGCAGTTACAAAAGCCAGGAGTTAATCAGTAACTCAGATGTTTATCTGGATGTGTACATACTCGCGTACCTGCATGTTTAACTGTTTAGACCTCCCTTGCAATACTTGCCTGTTTTTTTATTTTCCTTTTAATAAGTAACTTCTGCGATGGGGAATAAATACACCTGTTCTCGCAGCAGAATAGGACTTTCCTCTGGTAGCCATTCTGAATACAGCAGCTATGTACCAAATCCACTGATACATGGAAATATAAGTGTTTTTTAAAATAAAATAAAATAAAATGAAATAAAATAAAATAAAATAAAATAAAATAAAATAAAATAAAATAAAATAAAATAAAATAAAATAAAATAAATCAGCCCTGAATGTGCAGACCTATGCTTCTTCAAACTCAGTCTGTCAAGTTTCAGTCTTCAGCACTGTGCTATAGGTTTACCTCTCTCCAAAGGCCTCAACAGGCCTTTACTTCTCCAAGCAAATTGCATGCTCTCTCAACGCCTTCCATTATTCTTCCCCTCACACCATTTATAGAACTGTAGGGAAAAAATAAGGTGACAGAAAGCATCTCTGGAAGTTTTCAGTCCATGCATACCTCTTCCCCTTGCTCTGTCCCAGTGCTTATAGGACTATTGCACTTACTGAGAGAAGAGCAAGGAAGTGAATACATTTTGTTGTGTCATGAGCTTTGGATGAGAATTTTTCCATAGGGAAGGACTCAGTTTTTCCTGGTTTTGCCATCACCTGCCATGTGAACAAGGGCGAGTCAACACCTGTGTCTTTGCATGTGCAACCTACAGCAATCAGCTAAGTATAATGTGCTTGGACATCTAAAAACGAACTATATTATGGGGATGTTAAGTGTCATGATCTTATGCATCTCTTCCTGTGAAACTGGAAGAGGACGGACTAACCTTTCCACACCCATTCCCATGCTTCTGTACTGATTCCTTCTTGCATTCTATGTCTCCTACAACTCTCACTATGTGTGGTTGCTTAGCTCTGTGTGTTTAAATTGCCGCTCTTAAAGTGGCTGTGGAAATAGTTCACCAAGTCATAACTTTGCACATATGAAGAGTGACTCTTTTGGGTACTCACAACACATTCTAGCAGATTTAACTCTTCTTTATCTCTGTCTTTCTTTATCTGACTTCCCTCTTCAAGTTAGGGACGCCTTTGCCCCAAAACCTCCATTCACCCACATCACCTCCAACACAGAAGTGGGCTGTGAACATGGGAATACCTAAAGAAAAAGCCATGATCATAGAAATAAACGAGATTAGCAGTGCTGCTGTGTCTGTGTGGGGCTGTTGGCTGAGTCTCAAAGCAGAGCCGGATGCCAGCAGATTTTAAGGGAAGGCTTTGGGGAGGAAGGGAATGCAAGGATGGGAAKATGGACATCTTCTTCCTGTAAGCTGGAAAAGCCTGACCACAAACAGGAAGAAACAACATATTTGCAACTCTGTGAGGCAAATTTTGTGGTTGTTTCTGAGAGAAGAACTCTCTTGACCTGCCAATGGTGTTAGGAGCTTTTCTATTCCCAGCACTGATTCTGAATTTCTCCTATCTCTTTCTGGCCTATGTTCAACACTAATTAAAGCCACCTACCACTAAAACAGTCCTAGGTCTTTAGTACTATTTATTAAGCTGCTTGAAAAGCATTAGCTTCTTAATGGGACAAGAGGGAACAGTATTTTCATATATATGAATACAGTTCTTTTATTAACTGTGTCTGTTAATATGCAGTCAGCTTTGCAGCCTGACTAGATCAGGAAGGCAAAGGTAAAGAGTAAACAGGAGGGAGACATCTCACAAAAATGGGGTCAGTAGTTTTCCATTTGTCATTTGTTGGATGCAGACGAGTAATCTGGTCACAGAGTACAGACAGATAAATAAAGAATAAGTAAGTGGCACACAATAGTCTRCAGTATAAGCAGAAATTAGGCTTCACAGAACATGCCAAGAAAACCTTTGACCCCAATGAAAAGCTAGTAAGAGTTGCACAAACTGATCTTCCTTATCACGCCTCGTACTGGGTGCCCAAGTGACATGCAAAGATATATGTCCGGCTGAAGAGTGTTAATTTTGCAGTTAAATATGCAGGTGGCACTTCACTGAACCAAGGTATCCAAGCCCAGATCAGGAACTACTTTTTTGTTTGCCCCAGAGGATGCAGACAGTAAAGTTGCCCTGCCACGGTGCGACGGTGCGAGCGGCTCCTTGCCAGTTTGGGATGGCCCTCTATGTGAGACAAGGTGAGTGCAAGACAGGACAACAGAATCTGAGCTGTGTGCTGGCCTGTTTGGGCCACCTCACTCTGGTGACAACAGAAATGACTGTCATTTGATAAATAGAAGCTGGGATTGCTCAAAAGTTCCCGCTTTCTGCCTATTCTCTCTCTGCAGAACTTTAGCAACCCAGACTCAAGCAGCTACTGGTGTTTAATTGAGGAGGCTCCCAGGTGAACCCACTGTGTTCAGGCTGAAGTTTGCTGTGAGAGCATCTGCAGAACATCTCAACACAGAGGTGACTCTTTGTGAGCTGCCCAAGCAGCTGCCTCCCGCCTTGCATGCAGATAGAGTGGAGATATACCAACATTTGGGATGAAGAGCTACTGCTGGCTGGTCTCGCTTTTCCATAGCTAAACTGTGAAGACATGCAGGAAACAAATGGAGTCAGAGGGAGGACCTAGCCCAAGGGTCCAGAGAAATTACTAGTGGTAACCACAGGTTATAGGTACTCCCCAGGTATCCAGAAATGAGCATGAAGCATCAGTCCTCCTGGTGGTGGACCAGCAGATACAATAATAAAAATGTTTTCTCACTCAGTGATTAACAATCTAATCGTGTGTTTGTACATGTCTATGCAGAGTCACTTAGCTTTCCTCCAACTGATACATGCTTTCCCTCCAGTTTCTGATATATCATTACATATAGTGGATACCTTTGATTGAGTCCATCAGGTGACTCAGGTCACCCTCATGACACCCTCTGACACCCTGACACAGTCAGGGCAGAGAAAAACTTCCTCTTAAATGTGTGGCTTTCCTGTCAGTGCCTGTTAAGACAACAAGCAAGATGATCTCATTTGGAGGTAGGAGAATGGCTGGATGACTGCAACAGTCAGGGCTCAGGATATCTGCAAGAAAAACAGTACACATGAAAACAAATCACAACACTGTTGGTCAAGGGATTTGGCCAGAAGCACTTTTTCACGGGCATAGACCATAACTCTTAAGAAGAATTGAGGAGGAGAGAGGGAGGATGAAAGAGAACGGTTCAGCAAGTTTGAACAAGCCAAACAGCATTGTTTTCCTTTTAGCACCAAACCTGGAAACATCCCATGAAAGGTGTGTGCTGCGGTGAATAGGTATCACTCACAGAGTGAGACACGACGGACGAGTGAGACATGATGGACGTGATTACAGGGAAATTCGTAGATCTCAGAGTCAGCTGCTGATTCATCACCACGATTTGGAGAGGTTAAAATTTCTCCTTATTTTTCTGGTAATACACAGTTCAACATAGAGCCCACCAAGCCTAGAAAGATTTATAGTCTGTTAATGTTCAACTTTCCCTGCACTTTCCTCCTTGATTTCTACCCTGTGCTATTAACCGTGCTTTATTTCCAGAGAGCTGAAATCAGGGCCTGGGAAAATTTGACAGTCAGACAAAGAGTTTCCAGCTCGTGCCAATGTCAGACACAGAAGCAGAACTTCCCAGCTATGGTTTTACAGCTCCAAACACTTTACTAGGCCCAAGAGCTGCTGTCTGGAGATGGTTGCTCCCTGTAAATATCTGAAAGGCATTTCTAGGTCCAGTTTTTATCTTCTCAAGATCAGACCCCCATCAGATCTCAGCCCTCCCAAGTCCTCAGTTTGAGATAAGCCAAGGTAGATTCTCAGCATTTCTCTTGCCTGGGACTCTAGGTACACTCACAAATGAGAGCTGCCCTAATACAACCTTAATAATTCTTGCACACATTGTCCCCTGGATCTGTTGGGGAGCCCTCAGAGTGCCCTTTATCCACCATTCCCATTCTGGGAGATGGACAGGGGGAGTATGCAGCATGCACATGTACACACACCAGCACACAGAACTTTTTCACAAGAGTTCTGAAATCACCATTTTTAATTATGTATCAGTATGACAAAAAATGCAAACCTAGACCCATGGGAGATCCAGAAATGGGGGCCTCAGATCATGTTTTCTATGACAATTATCTGATTTTGCAGGTGCCTTTTACCTTCTCTAATAGCAGTTTGGCTTCCTGATAAACAATGCCCATTCCCTTCTGCTAGGCAGTTCCGTATATTCCTTATTGCTATGAGTGCTGTAGGTGCTCTAGGTGTCCCTGTTTGAGCAGGGAGGTTGGACTGAATGATCTCTAGAGGTCCCTTCCAACCTCAACCTTTCTGTGATTCTATTCCTTCTGTTTTACTTTTCACGTTACTTTTTCCTTTTGTCCCTTGAATATATATGTGAGATTTTTTTGACCCTCAAGTTGCCTTTCTCAATGCAAGTAAAGCAAAAAGACTCAGGTGATCTCTTGACACTACCTCAAATGTGGCTAGAGGGAAGTCACCACATTCTGTGACTCACCTTGCTGCTCTAGCAGAAATGAGACACCTCTTTCGTCATCCTGAAAAATTAAGATATAGCAGCTTCCTCATAGAATCCTTATGTTTGGAAATGACCTTTAAGATCGAGTCCAAGTGTAAAATAACCATAGCAGAACCATACCAATGAACTATGCAGTGCTCATATATTAATACCAAAACCAACACAGAACATCTCTGAGTTAAGGGCTTAAGAGATTTATGACTATTCAAGTTGTAATTTACCACTTCTGAAAGATTTCACTTATGAAATTTGCAGGCCTGATTTCTGTCAACAAAACTATCTGTCTGAGCACACAACAAAGGTGAAAAGAAGACATGATCTTCTTCTTTAGAACCAGGACTCAGGCCTTTTAGTCAAATACAAGTTTTAGCTGCCAGTAGCAAAGCGTACCACCTTTCATACATAAGGATTTTTCAGATGAATCTAATACTATTACCATGCTTGCTGTTGGTCTCCACTACAAAAACTTCATTACTGAAAGGTAGAGATCCTGTTTGAGCTGGGATGGGAAACTAATAATGATCAATGGAGCCTAGAGTGAAGCCTGAATTTCCTTTTTGCTCTACAAGCACCGAAAGTTGTAACTGTAGCATGAACTCCACTGAAGAAGAATTAAACTCAGTAATGCCCAAGAGTATGTACTATTTTAGTTCAACCAACAGCCCAAAATCCAGTGGGCAGAACTTTGTTTGGATGGCTGACATCTGAGGACCTTATCAGCATCAAAGTAGTCTTCTTCCTTCTCTTTCTCTTCATTTTCTTTTCTTACAAATTGTTTCTTAAATAAAATAGTCAGGGCCCTGTCAATGGGCCAAGAGATCAGTATCACAAAAGTCACTGTTATGTGGGAGTCTGATTTCTCTTAAATTCTCACTGGAATTCATCCTAAAAGAATTCTCCTACCTCTGGACAGAAATGCTACAGGAAGTCCTTTAAAGAGCATGGAGAAAGAATCGTCTTTCAGAGGCTATCGAGATGAGCTGTCTTTAATCCCATATTTCAATGATGTATGTATGAGAAATATATTCAGTCTACTGCAGAATTCAGGAAACACGGAGATGTAAAGATCTATACATGTAGCCTGGGACACTCTGAAGGACCCATGAATATGGAGGAACAGATGCTTCAGGACATTACCATATGAATTCATGGCATGCACAATACCATACAAAAAAAGTCATTTATAATGATTATGTCATTTTTTGTGGAAACAAAACCTGCAAGAAATGGGCTAGAAGAGCAATATCCAAGCCCCTCAGAAATGCAAAGCTTCCTCAGTGTTATGTGGTAGAATCATGACCTCTTTGCAATGCAAATACTCCCTGGGAAGATTAAAGTAATAAAATATGATCTCAAGTCCCTTGGTTTCTATTGAAAGTCCCAACTAGGATTAATTAACATTCCTGTAAATTGGAATTCAATGACAGGCAGAGAAATGTTTAACCGTCAGTGTAAGGAAGATGCAGGTTACTTACATTAGCTGTTATCTAGCAAGTAAATCTTGCCTGCAGCAAACTTTCTCACAAGAATTTTCTGGTTGCCATGCTGTTTTTCCTGTCTTCAAAGAGCTTCACCCAAAGAAACTGAAAAGCTATTTTAAGAGAAATACAAACCCTTCTTTTCCACCCTTTTCTATGGGCTTGCTTTCCATTCTTTGGGACTCTCATGCTGAGGCTTGAGTGAGGCAGGGCAGATCTCACCACCTCTTCTAGCATTAAGTGTCCTACTGAACAAGTCATTTTCATGGAGAATGAGTAATGCATTGAAGAAATGTTGTAGTGACATGAAATCCTGGCTTTCGGCCCTTACTGACAGAACTCCAAGGCACAAGAGGAGCTGGTTCTCTGAGGGGAGTTAAGACCAGCTCCTCTGTATGCTATATCTTACCACACCTCCTGTGAAATACATAGCAAGAGGGTAAAATCCTCACAACTATTTCAAAACCTACTTACAAATGTATAATTTTCATCAAATCTCATGAAACATGAGATTTTCTCATCTCAAAATATGGAGATCAATCAGTTGAAATTTGTTTTCTCCAGGGTCCAATCCAGTCTCTCCCAGGGATTTGTCTCTGGCCTTTCTGTATCAGAAGCAGGTTGAGCCTCATCTGCTGAGGCCTGGGCTGTTGCCTTCAGGATTCACTCAGACAGAGTCCCAGGTGCATTCCTGAAATCCTTTTGGGGTAGATGATCAGATTTTTTCGGGATCTATTCTGCTTGAATATGTAAAGGATTCCAGTCTTATCTGGCATGACACCTGATATGTTGCCTGCCTGTGCTCTCCTCTCTCTCACACTTTACCTAGAACCTCCCACTCTTTGAGAGCAGCTAGAAAACTTCTCCCAAAGAGTACCTGGGGCAGTGCCTTTCTCTAGCAACTGCTCTCATCAAAGACCATTAAGATGGGGTGTGTCCTTACTAGAGCAAACTCTTAATACAGACCACCATAGGTAGTCTGCTGAGGATGCAGTCCTATCCCCATAAGGACATGGCAGTGATAATTAATCATTAATCACTAATAATAATAAATAATATTTAGTAATTCATGGTTACTAGGGATCTTCTTTGCAGTATACAGGAGAAGGAGTCCTTTCACGGCATGTTGTGGAAGTCGAGAGTTTCTGTATTTCTGCAACAAACGGTAGATGCTTCATGGTGGTTATTATAATCCACTGGGAATCTCCAGAGAAAACCTGGTCTTTCATTGGAAAACAGACAGGCACATGGACTCAAAACATATCCCAGGAAAGGGTGACTAAAGGATTCATCAATCCATGACAGAAGTATCAAGAAGAAAAACTTCCAACTTCACTTAAGATGCATTTTTGTTTGTTTGTTTTTTTCATGAAAAAGTCTAGATTCCCTCGGACTTTTGATTCATAAGGCAGAGTTGCTTCCTGGAACTGTGGTTGCTTTGGGCTAAACAAGGGCTAGAAGCAGCGCTCAAAGATAAGAAACCCAGGGCCTCAGGAGCTCCAGCACCCTTTACTGCTGCTGGAATTTGGCCAAGGTCTCAGGATTGAAATGCTGAGGGGGACTTCTGGGTAGCAATTGGGGGTCTGAATGGAAAGTCAAGAGGAACATTTTTGTGGAAAAAACATTGAAACTCTCAAGTGTGGAGCTGGACAAGGAAGAGGACCAGACTATGCCTAGTGTCACTGTGAGGTCCTCTCTCAGCCCACCTCGCCCCATGGAGTGGGAGTCTGTGGGCAAGTTGCTGATGATGGAGAGAAGGAAGGAGGCCAAGTCACAGCAGGGCAAGGTTCGGCCCTTCTCCAGCTTATCAGCATGCCCACATGCTAACGTACTTTGCTCCAGCTCTRGCAGGTGGAAATATTTCCTCTTTCTACAGACTTTGACTCACTCATATCTGAAGCCCTGCATGGGTATCACATGACTTCTGAAACGGCACTCTGACATTAGAAGCATTGGAAAATCCTAAGAGTATTTCCCTACCTGGCAATGAGCACTCCAGCATCTCTACATCCCAGGTCTTCAGCAAGTTTGCTTGCTCCACGTATTCAGTGTTTTGGAGTCTTTTTTTGTTTTTGTTTCCCCAAGTATTCCAGAAAAGTCAAACAGTAGATTAATCAGATTCCTTAAAATATAGGGAAATCTTCTATTTCTGTTTGTTCCTCTGTAGGGTACAGAGGAAAAGGAATAATCTTCTGGGAGCCATGGATGACTCCTCTCACTAACCCATATGTCTCTCAGACATAGACAGTGATAATTCCTATTGCAGACGAATACAACACCTGAAAATCCAGCATTTCTTTTCCAGCTTTGGGAGCATTTTCAAGACGCTATCAAACAATCGGTCCAGTAAGTAAATCTTGTGACTTGCTTTCTCCCACTCACACTTACCAGCTCCAACAAAGGATATAATAATGCTCCTTGTTCTGATTCAAAATAGCACAGGGGAAGTAATACTTCCCCTTAACTGAATCAGCCTCAGGCTTTTTTTTTTTTCATTTTTAAAGAATGATGAATCCTGTTACAGGACATTTCAGCTTCTGAGAAATGTCAGTGTAAATTCTCAACAAATGTGGGTCTGCTCCCATTAGGCCTGTCAAGGAAAATCAGTGGACAGTCCGAGCAGTTGCCTAGGATTTCAAAATACCAGGAGCCAAGTGTCCTTCAGGAAAGGTTAGCTTTGGTCAGACCCTGACGATTTGGACAGGATGACAGTCCCTGGAGGCAGTGATGTCCCAGTAAATAGTGCAGTTAAGCAGTTTGGTTGAATGAGTGGTGTGGCCTTTCGGTTACGGGCTCATTATGTGTTTACATTGTGGAAGAAGCTCCAGGCACTGACAGATATGAACCTGGCTTCTGCCTCAGGTCTGAGGACATCTGACCTTGTTTCTTCCCATGTCTCTTCCAGAGACCAGGTCCTGGCATGGCAGCATCAAGTTCCTGCTGAATCCTGGCATTTTGAAATTGACCCTGTGGGGTTTTTGTTGTTGTTGGGTTTCTTCTCCTGATCTCTTGCTCACCCCTCTCCCTGCTGCTGTTGCACAACCATATAAATTTCAGTGCCGAAGAACATGATCCCTACACACAGCTCTATTCCACAGGCTGGGTGATTATTATAGTGGCCACTATTAAATCATAAAGGACAGATAAAGGCATGTGCTTCAAAACAACAAAGGAACAGGATGGCAGATACACAGAAAGCAGCTGGGTAGTTACCGCTTATTTATAGATAGGCTTTCTTATCTGAAGTCCAATCTACATATTTACATTTTCAACAGTCATAAATGCCTGCAAGCAAAAAAGCGAGGCATAATAAAACGGTACTTAACTTCAGCCTGGAGTTGACCAAGCTTTGCCACATCCTGAGGCAAATTGCATGGAGTGTGCCCCAGAGCTCTCCTAGCTTAGTAATTTATTACAAGCGATGATGAGAATGTAATCAATAACTGATTTCCAGGGGGCTTTCACCAGACATTTGATCTTTGTTCAAGCACGTGACTGGTCTGAGTAAACACATGCAAGGAAGTAAGTCCAAGTGCAATAGAAGACCAAGTCTCCTGAACAGGAGCAGGGAAAGTATCTTGTCTCCTGGTTGGCACCAAATTGGAAGGTAAATCTGGAGACATGCAAGGTGTAATCAGCAACCACTTATCCCAAAAGGAGGAGGCTCAAGTCTCCAGTTAGCCCTATCTTCTTTGTGTGTTCAGTCGTGTTTCAGTCAATCTGCATTTCTTGTGCACAGGTACAGTTTGAGATGGGCTTAAGTCAGTCACAGACATTCCATGCCTCCCTCCCTTCAGGTCTTTAGTTCCCTGAGCTACTGCGCTAGTCAAGTGCACTGGGACAAGTCTCCAAATCCAGCCAGTCTGGACCAGGAGAAATTTCTACCCGGTGTTGGGGTTTTGTAATGGGCTGGGGCTATTTCATCAGAGAAATATCCTTTGCAGAAGGATGTCCTAGTGCCCTAACAAACTGGATCTTATGCTTGGTCCCAGCTAGCAGTAAGAGAGAACCCTGAGATTAGTTACAGGGCTTTCCATCTCTTGGCCTCCACCATGACAGGCTACCCTGTTTTGTTTACCCAGCCTACAGAAGCTGTTTGGCTCTGCCAGTTGTTTTGCTGTTTTCCCTCACTTGGTTGCTTGGTTCATACCTACCATCCTACACCATGGCACCGTTCCATGCCATACTTGCTGTAATGATTACACTCCTCCATTTCCAGGATGATGCAAGGGAAGGAGTATTGGACTGGGACCCAGGAGGCGTGGGGAGCTGTTTGGCCTGCACTCCCAGCTATAACTCTCAAGCTTTATGTGAGAGCCCCACTGGCTGCTGCTGTTTGTGGAGATGGGGTGGCCTGAATGGCTGGGAAGGAATGGACAGTCTTGCCTGCAACCTGCACCACTGAGTCCTCCTCAGTGTTGGAGCTTCTGGGTTCTGATCTTATAAAAGTAACCAATAAATAAAAAATGTTCAATCTTACAAATGTTCAAAATAAAGAGAACTTCAGATATAGGTGACCTTTTCTCCTCAAAACAAACAGAGACTTCCACAATGCTGAAGTGATTTTTTTCTTTATCTTGTCTTTAAAAAAATGGCCAAGGTGTTATGTAAGTGACTTGTTGCATAAACACCAGTGACTCACCTTCTTCTTGAATGCTCTGTCCCCAGCACTAGGAAGCCAGGTAAGCTGAGTTAGATAACGTAGAGCAGTACTTTGCAACCTTACATTTAAAACATCTCCTGTATCATTGTCTCTTGAAAAGAAAAAGGTAATATATGCATATGTATATGTTCCATTGAGAGAGTGTAACTTCTTGTGACCAGTTTTACTCTAGATTTTAGCCAAATGTGGGATGCGCTCCATCACACTGATGATGGAATCAGGCATTCCCCATGTCTGAGAGTAGAAGAAACCAGGAAAGGAAGACAGCAGGTCTTGTTTGCATGCCCAGACACCCTGCCTCTAACAAGCACATCTCCGAAGTTTTATTCAAGCTGCTGCCCCTGTGTCTAGGGCTTTAGAGCTGCTGCCCTTTCATTTTCTTTAGGTCTTTCTTTTCTTTTCCTGTAAAGTACAGCCAGGAGAACCCAAACCCATCTTTGCCTTGCCCAGGCATTGTGGCATAGGATATGGCCCCAAGGGCTGGGCAAGGAACCCCAGCCTGCTGTCTTGCAGGAGCAGAGCTTGTTCCTCCCAATATCTTGAATGAGTGCTGCACAGCACACAACACTACAAGTTATCCCATATGCTGAACCAAATCCAACACTGGCACTCAGCATAACCCCTCCTGCAAGCAGACACCCTCTGCCAGTACCAAGGTCACTATATAAACACTTCCTACCTCCTCTCCTTCTCCACCCGCCTTCCTCTCCACTCTCCAAAACAAACAATTCCCCCCCACTCTTCCCATGCTATATTAAGATCATATTCAGAAAATCCAGTAGATTATCCTCAGGATTAAGTAGCATTAGCAGAATGTATTAGCATGTTGCTGCTATGTTTATATCAGTTGGACATTTATTCACCGCAGGCACTRAGTGTTCTCTACAGCTACCTGCACAGGGCAAGGTGGATAGCATACCAAAGCCCTGTATTTAGAGGCCGTGCAACAGTCTAGCTACAGATATGTTGGGAAATTTGCCTCAGGAATGTAAACAGATCCAGAAGGTTGTGTGATCCAAGGCAATTAATTTTAACAGCGCTATTGGGCACGCACACGTGCAAACACACATATGCCTGCTCACACCCCCAGGCCTGTACCCCTATGTACATGTACACTTAAAACAACGTGACTGAGACCCTAGCAGTGGGAAGTGCCCTTGCCAAAGAGCTGAAAATTTCATACTTATTTGAGGTGGAGAGGGAGGGCATTCACTGGTCAAACAGAGAGGTATCCATTTGTAAGGCAATATTTAAAGGCTGGCCTGCWCTAGTACATGGACATATAAAATATATCTGAGGAGGTTAATATGGCTAAATAAATTTACCAGAATGAAAGAACAGCATGATCTCAGGAAAAATAAAATCTAATCTTGTCAGGCATTTATCAGGGCCTTGGGTCATCTTAATCCTCCAGTGCAATTTGTTTACTCCCTTTATTTTTGTGCAACTCTCAGCTACTCACATGAAATGCTTTTACATGTCCTGGTCAGTCAGTTAAGCTCTGTCCTCTACTCCTTTTACATTTGGACTGCTTCAGGGATACATTCTGAACACATCATTGAGGATGACCCTTCGGTGATAAAGGATTGTGGGAGAAAAAACAGGATTTCAGTAACTGCAAAAGTTCAGCGCTCTGAGGTGGTGCTCTGAGCACCCCCAGGTGCGTGGTTTACACATCAGCTTCTGCACATGCCCACAACTGCCCTGCATGAGCAATCAATCATGTGCCTACCCTTCACACTCAGTCACAGTCTTGATACTACATTGGGCACCAACTCAAACTGAGGGTCTTGCCCCATTTCTGGTGTGCCAGAATGGGCTTTCATGATCCTCTTAAAAACAGTCCCCCCCTCTCCAAAACAAAACAACAGCAGCAAAAGAAAACAGGCCATTCACTTTAAGAAATAGTGCTCTTGCTGTAAACTTCTTGACATTGTGCCCAAGCAAAATGGTGAGCATTTGCTCAAGAAGGGGAAGTTCTCAAGTCCAAATTGAGGAAACTGAGGTTTGACTTAGAATGGTTTAAGCCAGCACATGCTAAGCAGCGTGATGTACCAACCTACAAGACTACTGTGGAGTGGGACTCGTCCTCTCAGCTCCTACCAAGAGCTGTGTTGCTCTGCAGGATCTAGGGGCAGAGCCTTAGTGCCAAGGGAGCATGTCTCACTCCATTTTGGTTGCAGCACTCAGGTAAAGGAGATGATTGTTCAGTTTTCTGGTCAAAACTGTAAAGACCACCACCTTCAGGAAAGGAACCCCAGTTGTATTTGCTGTGAGACTTGTTGCTTTGAGAGTAGGAACTATGTCTAAGGAACTGGGTCTCGCATGAAGACCTTTGCTGAGCTCCTGAATCCTGATGAATATACGGCTGGGCACTGATGACTCAGCTTGGGCAGTTCTTGGTCACAAGGGAAGGTGCAAGAGTGTATACAGTCTGAAGGTGAGACTGGAGGATGTGGCTTCACCCATGACACCTCAGCCAAACCAGACATGCGAGCCCTCTGGGGCCTTCAGTGCTCAAGGAATCATGCCTGACAGTTCTGATGCATTTAAGCACTATAAAAAGATTTCTGGATGATTTTGAAAGTGGAAAGGATTTCTGGTTGATTTTAGATCCTTAGATGTTACTGGCCCTTATGTCCTCTCCTGGATAGAATCAACAGGAAACTCTTCATTTATTTTAATATGAACTGAACTGAGTCCTGAGCAGCAACCACATGGAGACAAGGGACTCATTTATGAAGTTCTGCTGTGGGAATAAGTTTTGCAGCTTCAAAGTTGCATTCAAATCCAAATTTTCTTCAGTCTCAGTTTCAAGAGTATTAGGGTTATTCAGGTATATTTACAGCAAGGAATTGAAATGTCAAGACATGTCTACATCATTTGATCTAGAAATTTCTCTGTTGCAATAAGGAGTCAAGATAATTACCTCAGCTCATTACGTACAGATCCGAGATTTTAGTTTATTTCCTTCTTACGTTTTAATTTTGTCATGTACTGTGTTTAACATATTTTAAATTTGATGAATTAATTATTGAAACAAATTAGGCATTAAAGTAAAATGTACTTAAAACATTAAAACTATTGTAAAAAACAATTCTTTTTTTTGATAACAAGTCTTTATAGAGACTGCTCCTAAACACTGCCTCTCTTATGTTACCAAGCTGCTGTTCTTTCCTGTTTGTATTTGCCCATCTTGTTAAAAGTAATAAGATGCTTCTTGTTTATGTGGAACTGGAGAAAAGATATGAGAACATTTCGCTCTGATTTTATCCAGGAAATTATTTTATTTTATTTTATTTTATTTTATTTTATTTTATTTTATTTTATTTTATTTTATTTTATTTTATTTTATTTGATACCTTATTGATTTTACAAGCAATGGATCGGATGGCTGTCTAAACTTTGACCTCCAGTACCTGTACAACTGCTATGGAGAGAGATCGGAGAAGGGAAAGAGTCATGTTCTCCCTCCAAATGAGAGGGGCAAAAATCTGCTTCAGAGCAGCTCCTGGCAGCCTCAGCCAGGCAGATCCTGTCTCCCTTGCCAGGAGCAACACAAGCACCAACAAGCATTAGTATCATCACTGGGTTTTTTTCTTTGTTTTTCTGACTTCGTGAAAGCGATGCTCGGTTTCTGTATGAGCTCCTCGGAGCCTTTGGCTAATTGGATCCTGATTTATAATTTGTACTGAGGTCATGCCTCGTGGTCCTGGCCGCTGCCCAGGACCTGGCTTTGCTCCTTGTGGTGGGAACAATGGAGGATGAACACGGTCCCCGTGGGCTCGCACCGCAGGGCTCCTCGCCACGGCCACACGGAGCCCAGCCTGGTGGGCTATGTGCTCCTCTCCCATGTGGCATGGCAGGGATTTTTAAGCTGGGGCAGGAAGAGGCTTCTTTTTAGCCAGCTAGGTTTCACTATAACGCCTGCTCTCATAAAAAGGGCTCTCATTATCTCCCACTGCAGTTAACAGAAGGACTTTCAAGGATGGGATTTATGTGCCTAAACAGTAGGTAGCTACCACAAACTAATCTTCTAGTCTCCCTCTGTGATCAGCAGAGAAAGTAAACTTTTTTGGAGGGTGATTCAACCGTTTTGGACACTCCTTTAAGGACAGAATGGATTATCTTGCATAGGTGCTTTTGCATTGCTTGCAAGTGACTGACCTGCCTTCTGGTAGAGATTAGTTCCACTTTTACTTCATAGAGGATAAGTTAAAAAAAAAGAAATAAAAAAAAGACGACCAAGGCCAACTATTCTTGTTTCTCCCAACACTGTAGTGCAGTGGAGCTGTCTCAGCAACACACGGGAAAGGCATCTGACCCTGTGTCAGTTGTCAACACGACAACTCCCCCATTGACTCTGTCCCGGGAAGGGCCGAGCCTCTGTCTGTATGGGAAATTTTGCTGAGTGCCCGTTCACGGCTGTTATTCATTAAATGGGTTCACCTGACCAGAGGTCTGCCACAAACAGCTCGTTCCAGGTACTGTTTTGTAAAGGCAGGGTTTATAGTTAGCAAAGTTGTTTATTTCGTCTCTGATTTGATTGCGCAAGGGAAACTGAGGGAGCTGCTGACTTTTTTTAAAGCTGAGGCTTCCTTTTCATTTATCAAGTAAACACAGGGAGGAAACACAATCAAAGTGCGAAAAGCCACTAYGAATCACTGTCTAATTCTGACGACAGATATAACTGCTGGCATTTTACGCTTTCCATGGCATTACCTGCTCCCCCAACTAAATGCCTGCTCAAAAGGGCCCAGTGATACCTCAGACTGAACCCCCATCAAGACCCACGATGTTGGCAGCTCCTGCTTTTCTCAGCTGTGAGGTTGGGTCACAGAGCAGGCGTGCAGACATAGGCAGTTTGCAATGGGACTTGCCTCCCTGCAGGTCCCTGGCGTTCTCTTCTCTCCATCACTGATGTTGGTGCAGTGCCTGTGTCTTTCTTGGAACCTTATAACTTGCTCTGGTTTGACTAAGGCCTTTTCTGGTTATTCATTCCCCTTTTTGGTACACTGCTCCTCCACCCCTTTATTTCTTTATTTGCTTTYCTTAGAAAAAGCATAACCATTGGAGTGTTGCCCTCCCCTTTGGATTCTTCAGAATAGACACCAAGTTAAAAATTTAGTCAAACATGCATGAAATGTATCACATCCAAACTGCCATTGCTCTTTAGCTCAGTGGTTAATGCAGTCTACAGCATTGGAAATATAGGCTTATGTCTGTATTTTCTTTAGAAGAGGTATCCTCTGTCCAGAGAATATTTTAGTTAGTAGTCCACAGGGTCATTTTTTATACATCTACCCCAATTATATTTAAACTGTAACATTGTACATGAAATAATTAATCAACATTAAATCAGACAAAACTTGACATTGTGGCTTATTGGTTTCATAGTTTTTGGTCCACAGACAATTTCACTATTTTATGTCCTATATTCTGTGGAGTTAATCTTTTGGTCAAGCTGGTCTGAGTTGTCAGGAATATGGGTTCTGTTTGAGTACCACCAGCACTTAGATGAGGCTTAGAAGAGACTCTGTAACATCTAAGGTCTTCATTTACTAGCATCCTAGGTCATCAGTGGCTGCTGAAGCCAAGCAAGAGCTAGTCTTGGGTAGAAGTTGAYACTGTACAGTGCATTCACCAGGCCAAATAACTAAATTCTCAAGGAGAGGTGAGGTTTGCCAAGTGAGAACGTCACCAGTTCACTCAGGAGGAAATCAGAGAAACCACAGGACATGGCCCAGCAGCATCTCGCCACCACATAACCCACACACTTGYCCTTTCCAAGAATAAATGATTTGCTTCTAATGTATAGTGTGTCAGAGAAAAAAACACTCAAATGCAGGCCACTCACACAGCCCTGACTACAGCTTAGCTCAGATGATGGACATTTCTCTGGCTGCTATCCACAGGGGCTGTTCYACTGTTTAAGATCAAATCATATCAGTTAACCCGAGGCAATGCAATGGACCCTGTTTCTTTCATGCCCGTAGGAGAAGTCCACAGCCAATGCAGGACACGATCTCTGCATACAGAGTGTTTGTTCTCTCCATCAGCCTACGAATTGGGATTTGACAWAGTCTGAGGTGTTGCACGGGCATGTACAAAAACTTTTTGATCCTCTTATGAAGAGTGATGTATCAGGAGAGAGTTTTATGCTTTGAATTCATAGTGAAACAGAGAAAAACATATCTAAGCACTGGAATTTCACTTTCTCCCTGAAACCTGATATGCTGCATTTCTCGTTCACCACCAATGCTCAGCAGGTAACAGGAAGGTAGAACAGAATAATGGGCCTTTTACACTTTCCAGAGAAAAAAATATAAAGTTTCCTTCTTTTATTAGAAAAGATGAGAAAATCAAATCACATTTTGCCAGCAAAAATAACTGCAAACCTGTAGGAAGAATATAATAAAAACAAGCATCTCATATTCCTTTTGGCCTGGCTAAAATAATATTCTTTTCTTAGTCCTCATTATAAACAGTACGAGGAGCAAAATCCAAAAGAAACAGAATTACCTACTGATTCTTCATGTGACAAATAGATTTGAGTGAGTGCTTCCAAGTCATGAGATTGATGCACAGGAGGTGGTTTTTTGGTCAAGTCTGGGTATTGTCCAGTCCAGTTTGTTCCCTCTTACGTTCAATCCACGAGAGCAAAGCACTCCACAAGCTGCAGTCCTGTGTTCCTCATCACTCAGAAGCAGCTTGAGCACTGCAATTTGCCTTATCATGTGAAAGGAAATTCTCCAGAGGTGGGTATTTCTTGGCCTGTTCTTATTTATTTTCAATCGAGACACAAGGCCCTGATCCTGCAAACAAAAGCAAACATCAAGCAAATTCCTTGCACAAAGATCCCTCATCTTCCCCGTCTTCTACAGCAGCAGCATCTGTGCACAAGGAAGCCACGTCTGAAACACAGAGCACCACCCAGTCAAGCCTCAGCTGGCACCGTTGTGGACCCACACGGCACAGCAAAATGCCACCCACAATTGTCAGCTCAGATTTATATGGAGTCTCATGAGGTTAGCTGAGAGCTACACCCAAGCTCCAAAGCCCTYACTCTTGGTCCCATGCGCTTCTTGAAGCAAAGAATTCAAGCACAGGGTCAACACATCTAAACTAGTGCCAGACCACACCTCAGTTTCATCCAAACACATTGGGAGATAYCTCCATGCTCCCCAGTACTGCCAGGTTATAGCAGGTCTGCAATACAGAGATTTGCTGGCTTTGCTACATTGATTTACCATGGGTAGGAATCATAATGTGAACCCAAACAGCAATATTACCAGCAAATTTTTCCATGGAGAGGCAAGATAGACAATTATTTAGGAATGCATTTATATATTTTTATATAGCTGATGTAATCTGAGAGGGGACTTGATGTATTTTTTTTTGTCAACATGAGCTGTGTCATCACTGGCTAAACGAACCAAGAGCTTGTGCGTGGGCTGGTCTTTTTCCGAGGCTAGTATCTTGAAAGCATGAGTCTCAAACGTGCCAGCTGCGTGCCTTGCAACAGCACACGAGATGCCTTTTTAGGTTTAAAGTGGTTAATACTGSTACCTGACTAAGCATGCTGTAAGTAAATGTTAAGGATTTGGTTTTACCATCCTTGCACAAAAMCTGAAGTTTTTCCTATGTTGTTTGAGGTTCAAAACAGGCATTCTTTTCACTAGTTGCAGTCCTGTACAGACAGTGTATTTTTTGCTCATTTTCCCTCTCGTTGACTCACTGAAGGTTAAACGGAGGTGGGTATTCATGCAAGGACCTCGTAGTSTCAACCTGCCGGCAGCAGCTGGCCCTGGCTGCTCCGCTCCAGTTTGTGGATTGAAGGGATCTATTGTCTTTGTGGCAYCCATCACGTAAATCCAATGTGCATGCTTGACTACCCTCACCAGCGCTGGCAATAAAGAGCAGCCTCTGTGTGACGTTGCTCTTTATACTTTTCCCCTTTACTCAAATGAGTCTCGTTAGCTGAAACCTCCACAGTTCTGCATTCAGCAGTCACTAGTGATGGAGCCATAAGTGGACCTCCAGTTACAACCTCCAGAGATACCCTYAGACTTATTTTTTTTTCCTTTCCTCAGCTCATAAATGTGCCATTGCAGGACAGATTTAATGTAATCCTAATGAGCAGAACTGCCCTCATAGTTATATGTATTATTTATTATATTTGTTTTAAATAATGTCATGAAAACTGCTCTTTGGGATTCTGGAATTGAAAATGAAATATTTTTGTATTTAAGCAGACAAAAGCACCAAAGTCTTTTAATCAATGATGTGCAGAAAGAGGAGTAAATGATATTTTTTAATTGGAAAAAAATGTAGGGAGCTTTACTATTAATAATACCTTCACATACATGTGATCCCTTTTCAGGAACTCATGACAAAGAGAGAATGGAATAAGAGCGTGGGAGCAAAACTGGATTTCTCTTGCCTTAGGGGAAAGATTTCCTTGTGACTGCAGGTTTGCAGCAATGCCTGGATAGGCCACACTTGATACCAGCATACCAGCATGATAAGAGGAGTTGCACAGGGAATTGGAGAGTCTGACTTGTCCTACTAACTCACAACCGCTTCAGCAACCCTCTTGCCATCTTTACCATCACGAGGTGGAACTGTGGTCACAGCAGCCAAGGACTGGCTTCTMCTCATGTCCACCAGCTCTCTGGATGCCTTCCGGTATTGGTGGGTKTTGTCTGGGTGCTCTGCTTTGTATCCCCCTTTGATGCCCTCCACATCTTTTTCAAGATGGGTTGTCCCTTGTAATCATCTGGTTTCTCTGCTCTCTAATGGCAAGTGCCCAAGSACCCTTGTGGACATCTGGATCATGGAGGCATGTGATGGGTTGGCCCATGAAACGGGTGGACAAGAGTCTTGCTTGTAGAGCACGGCTGGAATGTGTAGACCTTCAGTGCACTACCCTGGTCTCCCACCCGTTCACAGAAGTGCCCCCTTGCATGTGGTTGTCTACCTGACAGGTCAGGTCCAACTTCCAGTGGGTTTTGACCATCCGATTGCAGGACCCATTCATTAACTTGGCAGAAAACAGGGCTGTGATGCTGCACCGCACTGTGTAGTGCAGGATAGCAGAGGGGAGAAAGCCTRTAATCCTAGAGCAAAATAGCAATCTGATAATTTTGAATGGAGAATAGCTAAGTTTTGAGTGCATGCARACATGCAAACAGCCACAGTATAGTGCACCTGCTGACCAAACTCCATGCACACAGCTCTTTTTTTTGACAATGTGTATTTTGCATGGACATAGSCATTTGTCAACATATCACAGCTGCATTTTGAGGCTGAGCATTCCTGGCCTGTGCCCCTGAGGCAGTCTTTGCTAGGATCTCTGAATTTAAAAACAAAACAGCCCCCAATCTATATTTCTTCCTCTTGGTAAATTCTTCTCAAAAATGTACAAAATTAGGGAAGCTGCTTTTTCTGTTGTGTGAGTTTGTGCATGCGCCTGATATGCAATCATGATATATGYTCCAGATAAGAAGCTACGTGATTGATGTCCAGATGATTACCTTTGACTGGTTAATAAGTATCTACATAACAAACAGYGAAGTCTGATGGAAAGGACAGTTATAGATGAAATAACCTCTGCAAATGGTAAGTATAGGTTGAGAATGATAAGGTGGTGAAATGAACTGACACATTTTCTGCTTTTCCCAAATAAAATTAGATGGTTGTTGCACTGGGTGATCAGATGCAAGAAACTAGGCTTTTCTGTCACACTGAACTGAAACAGTGATGGGTACCTGTCACCATTTCAGCTCTATAACTTGCTTTCTAAACGCTGGTAATGTTGCTAAACTTCAGGGAGCTGGGATGCAATTTCCTGTGCTGCTTCCTTGCCTGATATGAGTCTGAACCTGGAGGTTTGAAACTGAAGACATTTTTTTGTTTTCTTGTGGGTTTAGGTTCCTTTGAGTTTCCTGTGTTTCCAAAATTATTTTCAAAKGCCTCAAAAAAGGGAAGGAAGGAAAGGAACAGGAAGAGAGCAAGGAGGGATAACCTTGCCATACACAGAAGGGGAAGAGAGCATCGAGCAAACAAACACTGGAAAGGCCAGTGCACTGCAGCATGAAGYCTGACCGTAAGAGGCAAGAAATAAACAGTGCAGTGAATCAGAGGAAGGAGTTTCCATCCTTGTTGATATTCAAACGCCGTTTGGACACAATCCTGGGAACCACGCTCCGGTGACCCTGCTTGAGCAGGGAGGTTGGACTGGGTGATCTCAGGTGCCTTCCAGCCTCAACCATCCTATGGTTCTGMGACTGCATCCTCCAGCACTGCTGGTGCAACAGGAAAGATGAGGCTTGTGAAGATTATAAACTGCCCGTCCTGTTTCTTTTAATCATATAAATACCCAGTTGCAACACATCCTCACAGCAGAGTTTGCATTAACATGAGGAAATAAAACTCACCTCTGTCATATGGGCAGCAAAGAAATACGCATCCAAAGCCTACAGCAAAACATGAGGATAATAAAACTCTATTATCTACTCTGCCATAGATGTATAAAATAATCCTGAGAAAGCCAGCATGGAAAAAACAAAAAGAAAAGAAAAAAAAACACTTCTGTATCTCAATGGTGTGTAAAGGAATTTTGCAAATACACGAGTGCATTACCCTCTGCTTTAGCTAAAGCTCTTTTGGGAATGCTGCTGGTTCCTTCCCCATCAACGCGGAGCCAGCCCTTCCTTCCAAAGGCATTGCCAGTGATGAGATTTCCAGCTGAAAGAGGGATTCGAGCCCTTTGTCGGCAGCAGAAACTTAACATGCTCCGTTGCACCTTCTGAATCCTTTCAACGTGCCTATCTCCCCTTCCGTATTTATGTAGCTGGACACATGTGTCTGTCACCACGGTAGAGGAGAAAAGCATTTCCAGCGATGCGRATGCTCCCTTTTATCCTAATCTAATTGTTAAAGGACTGAGCTGCCTTTTTGAAGTKCCGCAATGTTTGTTTGTGTCACTGTAAGGGCTTCTTGCCATCCCTTTCTCCGTTTACACTCTAAGCAGTAGCCTTTTTATGGCCTCTGTTAATTAAGGAAAATAGCCTTAATTTCAGTTAGCAAAATTGCTTTGTGTGCATGTGGGTGTGTGAAAATAACACCGTATCTTATTTCAAACCTCACAGGGTTTCAGGAATTATTCCTTTAACAGAAWATCTCCAAAGTCAATAGCCTCATAATATCTGACTCCTGGGAACTAGGTTAGGGGMAATTAAACATCCACCTCTTTCAGTGCAGTGCGGCAAAAGTACACACACGGATAACCCTGCCGTTCTGTGCACAGTCCCCCCTGCCAAAGCACAGAGTCCAAAAGGTTCAGCGAGCCCAGGCAAGGCAGAGSTGGGTCCCACTGCCCCTGCTTGCTTGTGTAAGCCTGCAAGGGRGCATTGCAAGCAGGGTGGTGAGTGGGCTGTGCCCAGGTGCAAAGCAGCACGTCCYGGAGAGGAAAACCTCACCCACCTTTCTTCTTCTTGGCTGCTCCCTGTCTTCCCACCCCCCTTCAGCTCCCAGTCATTTTTCTTCCTTTTTCTTTTCTCTTGATCAAGGATATGCAAATGCTGCTCTGAGTCACAGCTTCTGCAACAGGAGCTTCGTCTCTGCAGCAGTGACCCCGAGTGAGCGTGTGCGTTTCTGCCTTCCGTGAGCGCCTGCACGTCGCCTGGCAGGCAGCGAGAACGTCTCCCAAACCAGGGATCACGTGTCTGATCGCTTCCACTCCA
This sequence comes from Eudromia elegans, assembly GCA_003342815.1. Lineage (NCBI taxonomy): Eukaryota > Metazoa > Chordata > Aves > Tinamiformes > Tinamidae > Eudromia > Eudromia elegans. The sequence goes on from PTEX01000094.1 coordinate 2,443,536, forward strand.
AACTTTTTAGGCCTCGCTAGGGACAATATAATAACTAGTTTCGTGCAGGCTCTATTCTCAGGCAACTGGGAAATGCTCCAGGCAAAAAAGCACAGCACAGTGAGGCTGCTTTCTGACATCTGACTCTTCTGAAGTTCAGGTCCACACATGATCTCTTTTAGTCCAGGGGGAGAAAGAAGATTCAGAGAGAGCTTGCCCTCATGCAGCCCCCTGCATGCTGCTTGGCGGGAATGCTGCCCGAAATGTGGAGGAAGTGGATTAGGAGCGCTGGGTGGGTGCTAGGAAAATGGATCCACCGCTCCGGGACCATTTTCAATAGCCACTAAAGTGAAAATGGCAGCATGTGGACAACACGAACATAGAGGCAAGGCACGGTCCAGCTTCCCTGTCYTTACACAGCTGGGGAATCACCATACAGACAGCAAAGAGGGCTGCAATTAAATGAAATGGAATCACTCCTTCCTTCCAGATGTTCTTTCACTGAGTCCAGTGGAAGGTGGACACATATATACACACATATATCCTGACTTGTCAAATCACTTTTAGAGAAAACTTATGTGAGCAGGTGATGCAGGAGTGAGCCCAGAGACCCTCCTTCACACCTCAGTTTTCTCCAATATGTTAAACTGCCCGCTTGCCTCCAACCAGCCATATATGTAAAGCAGGGAAGGTAGGTCAAGTATGAYGAGATGTGTGCTGTGATGTGGCTTAGGACTTCTAGATCAACCCATCACAGAGTGTTTCTCGTTGTTTTTCTTACTGTTTTTCATATTATCAGTTATAGCAAGGGGTGCTCGGTATGTAATGGTACAATCCAGACCGCATCACTCCATCGTTCCACTGGTCTTGACACAGACACTCACCACCTGAGAGCTCGCTTACAAGTAGATCCTGAAACTTTCACCCAAACAAACAGCAACAGTCACATCATTAATCTGTTGGCAATGAACGAACGGAGGAGGAAAGGTTGAGAGAACAAAATATTTCTCATTTGTCTTCTTAGGCCATGTACTATAATGAAATACGCATTTGTGGGCAGAATTGGCTGGTTGGTTGGTGAGTATAACTCACTTGACATGGAGAGAATCCACATGTGCTAACTGGCACTTATCCTTGGAAGAGGGAGCAAGGGGCAGGAATTGGAAGGTCCTATTGGGATACGCCTGAAGAACAAGCAAAAGTCTGATAAAACCGGTCACATTCTGCCTGCAGTTCCCAAGGCAGCTCAGTGCACAACACAAGGGCTTGGGCCYTGGCCCAAGACTAGTTCAGAGGGGCTACTCGCTCCAGATTCTTCTCTTGATAGGAGACAAATAGACCCACATTTGGGTCTTCTGTTCCTACCCAGCAGGGATTGCAGGTGAATGCTGGCACAGTGGGACAGAGGTGGAGGTTGAAAGAGGCAGCATTGACAGAAGGAGCCGCCTTTCCTACTAAAACATCTTGCTACGGGCAGCAAACAGCAGAGCAGCCACCATGTGACTGRGCTTACTGCAGTCAACAAGCAGAACGATGCAGAATACAGGCGGAGAAGATTAGGACTAATTCAGTAGTCATCTGCTAACAGAAAGGGGTGAAGTAAATCTCYGGGCAAAGATTCAGGAAAAGGTATTGAGCAACCAGATGAATCAGCCTTTTACTGCTTCTCTGCCCTGGGTAAGGAATGGCTAGTTGTGGAAGTCATTTAGTTTAAAGCATTGCTAGACATCCAAGACAAGGAGGTTCCTGTTACAGGATTTTTTAAAAGTGGTCTTTAGCAGCTGAGGTTGGGATGCAGACAGATGTGGCAGGCAGCACAAGGGAACGTGGTCTGGGTTACATTGCTCTCCTGCCAGCAGGAGGAAWGTTCACCCATGCCAGCACATACAGATGTGGACCCATGCAACATCTAACTTGACCACCCTGTGCTTGGACAGCCTTAGTTTTGCTGTTCTGGCGCAGATGTCTGTTATTGAACAGATGTCATCCTGTAAGCTCTCCTAAGCAGCTCCATTTTCCAATCAGAATTGTAACYGGAATTATGTACAGCAGATAATTACAGTGTTTATATAAAAAAAAAAAGGGGGGGAGAGCCTAAAAAATGTCCTGGCAGCTCAGTGAATTGAGGTCACCCATCAAGCTGCTGCCCTCCCTTCTTGCTTTTTTTAAAAAAGCCRGATGACTTTATTAGAGACAACCACAGAAAAGCTACCATTTATATTACAAGCCAGGAAAGRCAGCTAGGATATTCTTTTAGCACTAACTTRTTTTTTGACCAGAGAACAAATCGATGCTTGCTGTATCRTCAAACAGGTAACAGTCTCTTGTGTAGCTATAGCAAATTATTATAATAACTATTATAATAATTTATAGATATTTSTCCCTTTAGCCAGCTCCTTCTTCGTGTTTTTACACTGTCTTCTCTGTGAGTGTCTTGTTGAGATCTTAAGGGCAGGGACTGTCGGTGTCATATACAGCATTCATCCCATTACTTTTGCCTAAAGAACCAAGTTCTGTAGCTAATAATTAAGTTGTATCACTGAAATCAGCTACTTACTTATAATAGGAAAAAATGTGGTAGCATCTGTAGCAGTAAATACTAATMATAAGGAATGGTGATATATTTCCCCTGCCTTTTTTTCCCCTRTGAAAACATGTCAATACATGAGGACTGGGTTCTCTTTACAGCTGTGTAATGAGAGCCTGACAATTAGTTCAGGCCCCAGTTTGTTAGATGTGATGGTCCTGTTTGTCAGCAGGTGTAAATCAACTTAAAAGAGCTGCTGCAAATTTGACCCAAGGATTAAAGGCAGCTGCATTTGCAGCCRGGAATTAATATTTGGATATAGCTTTGTCTAAATAAAAATATGTTTTGGATTAAGTTCTTCATTCTGCAATGATAACGTAATTATAACGTGAGGAAAAGAGAGGATAGATCTTATTAAATAAACACCTCYATAACAGAGAGAATAGAACTTTTAAATAAAATTAGTCTGCAAGCCAAACAAAAATCTCTTAAAAGGCAATCCAGCATACTTTTCTTCAATCAGTTTTAAACTTTCTTCGTATTGCCTCTTTTCTTCTGTGAATATGGAGATAAAATTGATGTGTACATGCACATCAAATTCAATGGTAGGATCTAAATACGGCACCACAGACCCTGGGATAAGTGGACTATGAAACTATAATCTGCAAGTGGTGAATTTGTTTGAGTTTCAGCTCTCCAGAGAACCGGCAATGGCAGAAATTCCGTCCACAYAAAGTTCACTGAAATAACCGGGTCCATCCCAATGCAGAATGTCAGCAATCCTTAAAGTTCAGCAGGTAGATTTGCTTGCTGCACATTATACAGGATAAATCATACATAGATATATTTATAAACATTTATTCACATACAYGTGTAAAATACATGCATGTAGAATAAATAGATATCAATATATTTTTTCTCCACTATACAAATATATGTAGTTTTAAAAATGCTTTTTGCATGTTGGTAATTTTTCAATTTCTTTTATCTTTAACATCAGAACAAATCATTCCAATACATTTGACCTTTTAAGCAGGCAGACCGATGAGGTTRCAACAGGTGATTTTTGTACACAAGATGGTAAAAGATGATGTTGGTAAAAATGGCAAGAGCTGTGGGGTGCCACGTTCCTAAACACAAAACAGGAATAGCAGTGGGCTTGTAGAGGAATCCATAAAAGCAGAGGGAGAAGGAGGGCTAGTGCTATATCAACACAGGTCCCTTTAGGATTTGTTTTTTATTACGTTGAGGAAAACTTGGGAAGTTTTATACAGCTCTGTTGATTACACTGTAAGRCAGACATCGGGGATGAGTGTTCTTAAAAGTTCTTGCAAAATTSTCTACGGTCTGCAAGATGACTTGTGAGGTCTTTTCTTCTGACGTTGGACGAAGCTGGGGCCAGGATTTCACTCATGCCTGTTGTTACTGCTGTGGAAAGGAAGTTTGCCCTTAAGTCTGCTAAACAAAATGAAAAATGTGGAGCAAATGGAAAGCGGGGGAAAAAAAAAAAAAGAGGGCTAAAAGCAGACTGTGTTTGTGACATATCGCACTTTCAGTGGTGCCAAGTATTTCAGTTTTATTATGATCCTGGCAACTGGCGATGTTTCCCTTTGCTTGGCAGGGCGGCCATCTCAGGGCTCGTCAGTGGGGCGGACATGGAAGCAGACCTGCCATTCSCTTGGCAAAGCCCTCACTGGGCAGGGTGGCTGCCCTTGGAATAGGTGGTTCCCAGTGGACCTGAAGCCATGTCCATGTCAGTCAAACAGTGGTGCTGGGCTTGAAGGATGTAGGTTGTGGAAGCTGCTAGAAGCTGCTAGGAGCTCTGGCAAAGTAGAGGTGGCTAATGAGGARGCAAAGGGCAAGGCTGGAGGTGGGAAGTGTTTTGGAGGGAGTTTGGGAAAGGGGTTGGAAGATTGCAATGGCATCAGAGTGTGGCTCCATTCTTGGGGCAGAGGAAGGGAAGCCCATCCCTCTGAGCAGAGGCCATTTTGTTTTAKCCCCAAGGCTGTATCATGACTTAAAAACTGCAGGCAACTTTTGGAGGCGGAGAAGATGAGTCAGTTCTCCTCCTGTTTTAAATGGGAGAGGCTTGTCCCTTCCCTTCATGCCTTCAAGTGAGCTGTCAATTGAGCTTTAGATGCTGGCCAACTCGTGTGTGCTCCATCCATGAATCTTCAGGGATGCTCAGGCCATTAATCTGCAGGGATTGAGCTCTTTATCCTTAAGATCAAGGTGTTCAGCTCCCAGTGAGCCGAACTGGCAGCTGGCAGTGAGAAGTAAAAGAGAAGAGTCTCAGGCTGGTTGTCTGTGGACAGTGAGAGAGTCTGCTGGCTCTGCTGGACCTGCTGGACCAAAGCTAAGAAACTTCAGCTTCCTTTCCCCAGCCAAAAGAGGTCAACGAATGACYCCCATGGCYAGGGYGGAGGGATGATCAAAGCCCTCCACWGCAAGTCACCCTGGACACAACAAATCAGCCTCTGCTCTATAACAGCCAAAGCCCTTAGACATTTATTTTCTGCATTTTGATTGCCAGATCTCTCGGGAGAGGCTGGGTCCCTCCCAAAAATCCTCAATGGGAAGAAACTYCCTGGGAAGCAATTGATTGCTTTGGTTTAAAACTTCAGAGCCTCTTGTTTGCCTGGGACACTGCCACCACCACCACCACGTAGGGAAAGCAAGCGCCCTTCGGACACCGGGTGGGCTGCAGCTGGCTGCGGCGCGGGCGGGCTCTAGGGCAGTGGCTCCTTGCTGCACTCCTCTTTGCAGCTGGGTATAATTGCCTGGGTGGTTTGATGCTTTTAATGATCAAGTTCTACTGAGTTTTTTTGTTTGTTTGTCTGTTTGTCTCCTCAGTGGATTGTGCTCCAGGTTAACATGGGGCTTTTTCCTTGGAAATCCCCTTGTATGAGTCTGCTGCTTCTTTTTCTTTTCTCCATCCAATGGCTTTCTTATTTTTTCCCCTTTAAAAAAGAAGGCAAAAAAGCATAAACAGCCCTAAAAGGAAGCAGAAAACTGTTCTGCCTCCACAGGGACAACAGGTCTCCTTACTGGGTTGAGAATCCTAATTCCTGTAATGCATCTTGCTATTCCCTGAATCTTGCACACCTTCAGGGGGATAAGAAAGACTGTTTCAGTCCCTTTCCCTATTCCCCTCAGGCTCCTCTTTAATTGCACCTCCCCCAAGGGTGCCTTCCTGTCAGAGAGGCTGGAGCCCTCCCAGGCTGGARGAGAAGTGAAGTCCGAGGCTCTCAGCATGTGGCCCGTTGTGCGAAACAGGGGCACATGGTGTCGAGTGCTTGTAGCCGTGGTGCTCAGGGACTCCCAATTTCTGTCAAAGTTGTAAATTGGGGCATCACGAGCTAATTTGGGCTGTTGCTCTTAGACTGGCTTTGCCTCAGTTTCCTGAACTGCACACTGGAGATAATGTTTTCCAGCCTAACGTCATCATGATGACACATAAATCTATTGCAATCAAAAAGAGCTGAAGTGAACCTTTAAGATGTTTTGGATAAAAGGACCAGGACCCAATTACCTTGGTCTAAAAACTTCTAAAGACGCTTCTGATCTAAACCCAGTAGTCTGAGGAGATGCATCKGTATGGAGTGTAATAAAAGAGAACAGATATGATGCTGAGGCTGCCAAAGCTCTACAAGTTTCTTTAAAAACATCCTCCTTCAAGACCAAGTCTTTGACACTGTTAGAGATTTTAACAGGTGGCAAAATATCCCACCTATAGAAGGAATAGTTATTTTGATCTTTTATACCATAGACAGCAAATTAACACATGCTTCACCGTATACTTTTTGCAGCTCCCACAGYACAGCCTGAAACACCCTTAATTTTTACTAGCAATATGAGGCACAAACATAAAATTGGCAGAAGTGCCCATGGAGAGAGCTGCAAGAGGCTCTGCTGGGACTCAGCAGGCGGCTGGGAGCCCGACCTCCCCCGGTCACCGTGTACCAACAGCGCCCGCGTCCTATTTAATTGATGTTCTGTTTACCACTCTGTTAAGCACTGGATTTGGAAAGTCCCCGGCTGATGTGCAGGAATGAGCTGAATCTGTTTGCCCCTGCTCACCCTGTGCTGCCACGCAGAAAAAAAATTGGCTCTCTGAGGGGTTTTTAATAATTACCCTTCAGGGCGTTTATAGCTTGCCTTTTCTCATCCCCACACTAAGGGCCACAAGACATGAGAGGCACATGGAGTGGGGCAGTGGGGCACTGTCTTCTCTGCAGACTTCTCTCTTGSACTTCAATGTGTTTGCAAACACGCTACTGGCAAATTTTTAAATAACACATTGAAGCTTGTCAATGAAAGGATTTCTRTGCAGTAAATTCTCCTTTTCAATTTTTATATGTCTTCATTTTTTTCCCTTTTCCCCCAAGGGTATCCAAGATAAGTTTGAATTTATACTTTTTAACTACAGAAGAAATTAGACTCATGAGCCATGGTAGCTCTAGGTATCACAGCTTCGGTCTCAGATACTAAAGCTGTGTCACCATTAAATACTTGTCACCAGCATACTCTAAGTAATCTACTGACTAGTAGATTAGTCACTAACCAAATTAGGTTGCTCACAGGTAGTTTGTGAATAGGAGGAGGAGCAAAGTTTGTTTAATATAGTATTCACACACAGATATTATCTCTGTTTACTGATAGGGGAACTGAAACCCATAAAGACCRAATTGCTTGCCAAGAATTATAAAAAAAAAAAAAAGGCAGAGGCAGGTTTGGAGAAAGACCTTGGATTTCATGTCTCCGAGTTATCAGCTCTAACAAACAACAGTATCTCTTTTTAATTAATTACTCATTACTAAGTGTTTGGAAAGAGCTGAGCAATGAGCATGTTGTATTAAAAAGGCATCTCGCTGGCAACGTTTTGGCCACTCAGGGTGTGAGCCAGCACTCCTCTGTTTTGTGCTGAGAAAGCCTCTATATGGTAAAGAGCAGCTGTGCCTGATCTGCATGAATGATTAAAGGTAAATGTTTGCCATTTTTTTTACAATAGATCTCACTGGCAACCATGCAAGATGTGAACAGCATAGTTGTTTTTGTCTTATTAAATGTAGTGTTTTCAGACCTGAGAAATTACTTTATTCACATACTTACATCTCCAATCTGCCTATCTGCCCTATGCTAAACCATGACCTCTCTTCAACCTTGTCCTTCACAAGGGAGGATTTCAGATATTTTCTCTCTTTCAAGCTGTAAAAGAGAAAGAAAGGGGAAAAAAAGGTTGTTAGCAAGCCTCTGATGGTTTCCCATCAACACAGATGTTTCCATCACTAAGGAATTCCTAATTCCCTGGATGTGCTTCAGAACATCTTCTTTCTTCTACCCTCTTGGTGTTTGCCTTTAGAGTTATATTGCTGGACCTTCCCAGGCCAGTTTGTGCTGGTCATGGCCTACCTGAGCCTGGCTTGTTTCTCTGGGAATGGCAGATGCCTTCACTGGGGATGTTGTGCAGCCATCCAGCCTTTAAGTGAGGAACTCCATCTCTGAATCACTAGGGTCTCCAAACACCTGAAAGGGAGGAGAAGGTTGAACACAGCTTCAGGCAGCCTGGATGCTGTTTACTGAGCTGGGATCTGGGCTCTGCAGTCAGTTCTGCAGATGGTGGGATGGTTTGATGTTGTGAGGTCTGTGAGGTCTGACTCATAGGTCACCCCTGAAGCTGCCTTTAAGAATGGCTCAACTATCCCTGCTTTACAAGCTCCTGCCTTAATGACTAGCTCTTCACAGAACAAACTGCATGTGCCCAGACTTGGTCACTTGTCCTCTGCTGACGTAGCAGCCTTGCTGCTGTAGCAGGACTAAGTATTTTAAACACTTGCTTGATCTAAATGTTATTATGTGTGTGACATCTCCATCCWTTCTGAAATCAATGTTGGTTAGTCCACCTCCTCTAAGCCCTTCCAAAGTTCACAGCCTAATGCCTCTTCTGCCAGCAGAGAAAACAGGTCATTRTGTTTCCCATGGGTATCATCTGCCCAGGTTCCTCCACGTATAAGATACCTCTGGCGGCGTGTTCCCAGAGTCACGGACAAATGACCCTCATCCTCAAATAATCCCAGCTGACAAAATCTGAAAGTGTTCTTCCTTCAACGTTGTGTTCCTGGGCCCAAAGCTCTCACTCCAGCTTAGTTCACTGACCTTGACAAACCYTTTACTGCCATTTTCACTCTTGCTCAGATCGTATTTACTTTCTTCTCGTCACAGTCTCACACAGTGCTCCCCAAACCAAACTCTATCTAACATCCTTCTTGTGGGAAGCTTCATGCTGTAGGACACTAACCAACTCTATGGTATGTAGGCTGCGTTTTGCTAGTTCCCACCAACATGACCTTGCAGGTAGTTTTGGCACCTGGTTGTTGCAGGCAACATTTCACTCCCCAAAATGGCTTATGAGAAAAGGGATTAAATCTCCTCTCACTACAGTAAATCAGGAGTAACTCCTGCTCGTGATCATGCACAAATAGGRGGGGAAAAAAAAAGACAGAGGAGCCTAGGCACGAAATACTACACAAAATGAAAGTTCAGTGTGCTGTTACTGTGAAAATCATGACCTGTGCACGTCATGTGAGAGCATTGCTAAATGGGCTTTGAAAAAAGAACATGTTCTAGTGGCCTCTTAAAGAATGTGGGTGGCAAAGCAATGACAGTAATCAGCAATGTTAATTGCAGTCACACATCGGCTTTCATTGGTGCTCACCAACTTTCCATATAAAAAAGACATTGCCGCGTTTGGAATCYGAGGTCAAGTTGGCTAATCATTCATAGCGTGTTTACTTTCTCCCAGGATTGTCTAGTAGGAATTGTACCTGGCGTTTTAAAACTATTTCAAGCAAAGGGCTTGGAGTGAAACTGTTTAGTTGATTTAAGGATGTTTAGAGCTGACCTGCCTTCTGAATCAAACTGATTCAGAAAACTCTGTGGGTTATTAGCTTTATTCTGCAYTAAATTGATTGATGTGTGGAGTGTCTCTGAGGAGTTGCTCTGTTGTTTTTTTTTTTTTTTTCAAGTGGCTGCTTTTGGTGAAATGGTGTTACTACATGCTTAAGAACATCCATTATATCTATTGCTAAAAATCATGGGACTATGAGTCAGTAGTCTTGGATGACTTACAGTTTGGTCACTGATTCACTGAGTGTCTATACTATGCGTAACATGAGCAGAAAGAAAGCTCAGACGCAAGAAGCAATTTAACCAAAGCACTAGAGAGTATGTCACTGTTTAATTARGGTAAATTAGACTGTTTTATGAGGATGCACTGTTCCCATTTGCATTCCAGTTGGTTCAGAGTGGACTGGTGCCTCAGCCCCAAGTTATCTAACTATGAAAGGGGTGAATTTTTCTGACTGGCAAATGTACAGATATGGCAAACTGTTTTGAGAAGAGTGTTTTGGTCATTCTGATATACTCTGATGACGTGTTCTCGTCATGTGAGTTTCATCATTATAGTGAATTTGTTTTCTTAAAGTTAGAATATAACTTTAATAGACCAATATGGGGAAATTTGGCCCTCTGTTACAGTGTCAATACTTGGAGGCCAAATATAGGATGGATTTAAGAAAAAAAAAACAGTTGTTTTTTGAATAAAGGACTTGCTATAGGAATCTGTAGGGAAAACAATTGGTGGTTCAGCTTGTTCAGTATATCCTACCTTTTTGAGGTTCATCTACAACAAGGGAGCGACTGAACAGCTCACACCATCTTCTGTAGACAAAGGTAACTTTGAATCTTATTTATCAGCTGTCAATAAAAGCCACTGAACTTTGGAGAATTCCTGCTGACAGGACAACTCCAGGTGTCCAAACCCATCTGTTTGTCTCTGTATAGCCCAGAGCTGCACAATTGTTATTTAGACCAGACCTCTCTTCCAGTTCTGCTCTGGACCCCCTGGCACTCATATCCCAAGTGTGTAGCAGCAGCACGGAGGCAATTTTGCAGGGAGATGGGCAGTAAACCTGTGCTAAAGAGTTCCTGCGACTGCCTTCATGGCTCCACTGCCTCCCAGGCACTTGCTGTTGGCTCTTTGCAGCTTTTTCTCTTTTTTTCTTTTTTCTTTTTTTTTTCCCTCCTAGAAGCACTAACACAAAGCCCAACCTCGTCAGTCCAGCAGATATTAAATCCTTGGGGTCTTCCTTACCGCATCTCCTCACAACTTGCCCTGAGGGACTTGGCTAGCTAGACCCYTCCACGCCTCTCTGCAAAGTCATTGCAAGTATTCACCAGTGGGGAACAGGGAAGACTTTAAACCACATTTTGGAGAATGTTTCCTGTCCAAACCCTAGTGGGGTCTCTTACATTTTGTGCCTTTTGAGGAATTCTTCTTACACGCAGTAGCTTTGCTGTCATGCTGTCATCAGCCTATGGCTTGGTGTTGTTATCTTTTAGGTGATACCTAAAAGAGGGGTGAAGGGCTCTATGCTAGTGACTTTCAATACTGAAAGACCCTCAAGCTGCTGTTGAGTTTAGCTGGTATCCTGGGCAGGTTTTAAGGAGTGACTTCAGAATTGTTTGCCGGGTATCTAGGAGGACGCAGCTCAAACCTTATGTGCTTTCTTGCTCATAACCATGATAAGAATTTCCCTTATACCTCCATGTTCAACTGCTGGCCACTGCCATTCTCAGGTTCTGCCAATGTGGTGTGTGTGTTGCTATTGATATCACTTCAGWGCTGATACTGGACTTGTTATTTAGAGCCTCTGCACTTTGCTGATATTTCGCAATCACCAGTCACTGAACAAGTTCTGCGGTCAGACTGATTCAAGAAGCTAAATATTACTATTATGCACAGCTTGTGTCTGTACTTGATACAGCTTCGAGCCCACCCAGACTCTCCTTTACTTATGCCTTATTTATTTGTTTATTTTATTTCCTTGCTCCTGTCCTGTCCTCTCCCTCCCAAACCTCTATTTTTTTCATTTCTAGAGAAATGCAATCTCTCACATCTTGAATTAAAGAGTACCTCTTTAGTACCAGTATGTTCACCTTGTTAACTGCCAGAAGTGATCGTGTAAATCATGGACGTGCTATGACTTCAGAGGGAAATCCAAAACAAAATGCTTATGTTGCAGAAATACTTTTTCACAGGAGAGGGAAGGAAATCTGCTCTGAAGACTCGCAAAGAAAATGGCATGAGCATTCATCTCTGTCCATGGACACTCCCTCAGGAATGCTTCTGAAAAGCAAATTATACAGGCTAGTGCCATAGGATTGTCCCTTGTGCTCGTACTAAGCCTGGAAATGGACTCCAAATTGCACTGGGAGAAGACCTGGAGACTCTTTATCCCTTGTGGTTCCCCTKCTCAAATTGTTTTGGCCACGAGGATACAAAAGGCTTTGTTTTGCAAAGAGAGAGGGAAAAAAAATCTTTTTTTTTTTTTTTTAAATAAAGGCGAGTTTAAGCCAGCTCTGCTAGTTTTAGTACTGGGTGCAGTTCACAATGTGGGGCTTTATACATATTCCAAGGAGAAGACCATATGTGCCTATTTAAATGGGAACTGAAAACAAATGCTCTGTCAGCCGCCCAGGAATGGGGATGTTTATGGATCAGTTTCCTAAGTGAGTGTAATGGCATGAGAGCAATTAGGAGACGATTAAGATCAACACACAGAGCAAAAACTCTCTGGAGACCTGTCCAGGGCAGGCAAATTAAACAGATCCTGACTCAGATGGATCTCTTTTTAARAGTGGGTTTGGAAAACTAAAGTATAAACAGGAAAAAAAAGAAAAGACCTTTTTTAGCTTTTTATTCCTCTGAAAACACTTGGAAACACTTGTAGGCAGAGAAAAGGTTGAYGGTCAAAGAACTTTGAGCTGAGGTGAGCCATGCACACAAAATAACAAAGGAGCAATAAATTTAAAACAGGTAAATTCTAGTAATGGCCCAAATCCAAAGGCTTTCCCTTCAGAACCCAAACAGAAGTGAAGAGTTCACCTGGACAGACACCTTCCTTGTGTCAGGAGTTGCTCTTTCCAGCAGCTTGTCTCCGTTAATATGGGACTGCTCTTTATCATCTTCATGCAAAAATAAGTGGATCATTTTTATTGTTTAGCTTGTTGGTCTGAGCTAATTTTCGTCAGCAGTTGACCAATGAGTGCTCTCATAAATTATCCTTCCAGCAAAAAGTTTGACAGTCAGGACACCATGTCAAGCAAGGTGGAAACAGAAGGGTGTAGCAAGAAGATCAACACCCAAATTCAGCTCGGGTCACCCAAGGTGGGAGATGCAAAAGGAAATTGTCATTTACAATTTTGTAACTATTCTGCGTGGTATTCTGGTAGGCATCTCTTAACACTGGAACACCTTCCGTAAAACACATCTCTGTCTCAGGAGAGTATCTCGAATTAGCAACAGACATTTCTGACTGGGCCAATGCTCCGGTTTTCTGCTGGAGGTTGGGTCACTCTATAGCCAAGAGTGGGCCCAGAAGGTCTGTCCTACAAAGTAGTCCTCTGGTGCTCAGAAGAAAGCTYCTGATCCCCAGCAGATGGTAATGGACTCCTTTTCTGCTTCAGGTATATAATTAAAGAGCAGGATGGCAGCTTGACAAACACTAAGGGCCTATTTTTTCCCATTTCATAGCTCTAGGCTGTCCTTCTTCTCCCTGTTTAGACCACATTCATGCACAGTTTAGGAGGTCTTATCTCTGGGTTTCACTCTCACGACTGTGGATGTAAAGCCTGGGGGCAGAAGTTCTTGAAATCTGGCCAAAGTCTGGCCGCAGGTCCTCTGAGATCCGCTTGTTTTGTTACAGGATTATCTCTCCGTGCATGATGAAATGCGGTTTTGCTGCCTTCTGTTTAACACTGGAGGTTTTAAACATTGGTCCTACTGTGGAGTATCATGTTTTAGGTGGTGAAAACATCAGATTCAACTGGGAGTACAGCAAGTCTCAGAGGGTGATTAGTTGGTTACTTTCCATGTTATTTCTGCGGTGGATAGAGCCGTCTTTGTCCCTGTGCAGATGAAATATTAAACAAAGTGATGAGCCACATATGGCCCTTCCTTACACACAGGTCCYGGCAGGTAACCATTGAAGTTCTTTTGCTCCATCCCAGAAGAGTGTACCAGTGGGTAGGCCTGGTCTTGCCAATTTGGCAGTATTAGGAAACCTTATCCTTTTTATAGGGGTGGAATTTGTGCATRTGGAAAGAAAGATAAGCTGGACTGGTAGAACTTCTTTCATAATTTCATAATTTTCCTGAACAATTCTACTTTCTTGCAACTACCACTGGATCAGTCGTGAACTGGGGTTGCTAAAGGAGCAGGAGGACAACAGGCCATCCTTCCATTTTCTATCTGCCTTGGGAATGTATTTAGTTCCCTAAGCATTGCATGGATTAATGTTAGCCCTGGTGGAAGGAAAGATGATGCTACAGATTGCCAGTGGTGGCCCCACACTTAGGTCTATGGATCATTGGTCTATGGATCATTTTGCAGTTGCTCAATAGCTCCACTGGCAGCTAAAGTTTACATGGGAAAGGGTGTTTTTGGACCCTGCACTATCTATTCTTCCTTCTCAGCCTAATATGTTATCAATTAAACCATTCTGAAACAAGGCTGAGGAAAACAAAAAACAAGCATATGTTCTGCATGTGTATCTAGCAAATAAGCAAATAAATTCCACATTGTTCTGCCTTCTCCCCTGTGTCTTTGCAAATGGGTCCCTAATTTTTATTAGTTTTCTCACAAGCATTTGGAAATCAAAAAGTCTTCTGAGGTTTAGAGGTGCTTAGATGTTTTTCATAAGCTTTTAATTCTTACTCAGAGGAAARCTTTAGGTTGTTCTTATCAGACTCTGCACTTGTTCACACAAAGTCCACACCATCCACCTGCCATGGCTTGGCTACCTCTCYTTTAATCAACCCTGTGTAGCTGGTCTTGAGTGGACAAGCTACAAGCTTGGTGGACAAGCYTGGRTGGCAAGGCTTTGCCCTGGGTAGAGGAAGAYTGGGTSAGAGAGCACCTGAGGAAACTCGACACCCACAAATCCATGRAYCYCGATGAGATGCTACATGGAGGAGAAGARGGTGCTCAGGAGTAGCCAGCATGGGTTCACCAAGRGGAAATCATGCTTGACTAACYTGATAGYCTTCTRTGATGGTGTGACTGGCTGGATAGATGAGGGCMGAGCGGTGGATGTCATCTATCTGGACTTCAGCAAGGCTTTTGACACYGTCCCTCATGGCATCCTCCTGGGCAAGCTCCAGAAGTGTGGGTTAGATGAGTGGACAGTGAGGTGGATTAGGAATTGGCTGAATGACAGGGCCCAGAGAGTGGTGATCAGTGGTGCAGAGTCCAGCTGGAGGCCTGTGGTTAGTGGTGTCCCCCAGGGGTCAGTCCTCGGTCCAGTCCTGTTCAATTAATTCATTAACGACCTAGATGAAGGGATGGAGTGCTCCCTCAGCAAGTTTGCTGATGATACTAAGCTGGGAGGARTAGCTGACAGCCCTGAGGGCTGCGCTGCCATCCAGAGGGACCTGGACAGACTGGACAGCTGGGCGGCGAGTAACCTCATGAAGTTCAACAAGGGCAAGTGTAGGGTCCTGCACCTGGGGAGGAATAACCCTAGACATGCCTACAGGCTGGGGACCGACCTCCTGGAGAGCAGCCCCGCAGAGAGGGACCTGGGCGTCATGGTGGACGACAAGTTGACCATGAGGCAGCAGTGTGCCCTCGTGGCCAAGARGGCCAATGGGATCTTGGGGTGCATTAAGCAGAGCGTCTCCAGCAGGTCGAGGGAGGTGATTCTGCCCCTCTACTCAGCCCTGGTGAGGCCGCACCTCGAGTACTGTGTGCAGTTCTGGGCTCCCCAGTGCAGGAGGGATGTGGAGCTGCTAGAGAGAGTCCAGCTGAGGGCTACAAAGATGATTAAGGGCCTGGAACATCTGCCCTATGATGAAAGGCTGAGAGAGCTGGGTCTATGATTCTAAGGCCTTAAGGTCCTTGCTTGAAGGCTCCCACTGCTGTGCATGACAGCAGGTTGATAGGTTGATAGAATGTGTCTTTCTGCCCTTAAAAAGCTGCAGTTACAATGAAAAGTGACCCAGGAACCAGCAATATTACAGGGCTGTATTTACACTGGTAAATATTCATCTTGTTGAAGGCGTGGTGCCAGGCCCCTAGGGCAAGCTCCACCAGGGTGGTTATTTTATGGGATAAACGTGAGAGCATAAACCACATCCTCAGGGGGAAGGTAAAGGCAATGCAAGGCCCAAGGAGTCAGATGGGGCACCGCCTCGCTCTTATTACCCATGGGGAAGACAATTGGGGCAGGAGGTCTGTCACCCATACTGTGCTGGGTGTTTGTCTTGGGCAGAGCTAGTCAGATTGCTCCAAAACAGATCCAGAGATAGAAACAGCAATTACGGGCAGTGAGGGGTTCATTGTCTCTGTTTCTTCASTGGATAGTTTTATTTATAGGATAGACATACCAACAGAATCTGTATGAGAGATTCCACTTCACGTAACCTTGTCCATAGTCCTCTCTTTCAGGGACAGAGCAAACATAGTTATTAGGTTTTGAAGAGGCTRTTCTACTTGGAAAAATTCACATCTCATCTTTTTTTTCGTATACTGAAACCAACTGCYAGTCATGAAGCTTTCAGGTCCCAGTAAAAACCCACTTTCAATGTTAAAGATGCCCTTCAYCAAAAGCTTTTCTCTCCCTCACTTCTCTGCAGCTGGTTGACAGAAGGCCGTAGAGATTAGCTGCATTTCTGTGAGCTATTTATACTGAAATATTTTGTGTTGAAAGATGTAAGCCCTTTGTTTCCTCTGTATGTACAGAGTGGTCCCTGAGGGCAAGCAAATCCTGCTTTGTTTTGGATCAGATACATTATGAATTACTGTTGTAAAACGTCCCCAAGTGCACTTTTRTGAGTCAGTCTCACCTATACACTTTCACATGTCGCCAGTTGCTCTCAGAAGTGTCTGCAGCTTTTCAATTCCAGATTACCCTAGTTAAAACAAGTCTAATCCCCACTTGGAAGGATGCTTCCAAAGCATTTTCTCTGAAAAAAAAAAAATAAATCTTTTTTTTTTCAGCCGGAAAGAGCACTTAATTTCCCCATTGAGACTGAGGATAAAAAAAAAAAAAAAAGAAAAAGAAACAACAACAGAAATCCCTGTGGTAGTATTGTTGTGTGGTTGGCTGGCTTGCCTGGATGATGTGTTCAATTAGGCAATCCTTGTATGTAATGCAATCCTGATGTCCTAATACCAAATGCATGGAGCCACAGGATATTCTCCCCTTTTATGAATGGAAAAGAGTTGTGCTTCCATGGATCCCAGGTGAGAGGATCAGTACCAAAATCCAAGCAGATACATAGATGGACATATTCCTTGGTAGATGCACTCTCTCCAGCCTTCCCTCTTCTTTGGGCTTCTATAGGACCACTGGGGCCAAGAGTACAAAATCTCCAAGTTTTCTGGACCAAGTGGTCCATAGGAATTTTTCGGTACATCTTTGCATTGGGGTGAGCACCTGTAACGATCGGGATCTGAGTGACCGACTAGCCCCATACCAGCCCAGCGTGATAAGCCTGGAGATCTTCTGACCAAAACTCCCATGGCCTTTCTCATCCCCTAGTGACTTTTTAATGGGAAAAAAAATATGGAGGAAAATTTTGCTGTCTGAATATTTGGCTTGGCAGAGAAGTCATCTGACAATATGACACTGCCTSTCTTTTCTCCAGGCCGCTATGTCTCTTATCCCTCCCTCAGTTCTGCAGAGAATCCGCTGGAAATTCCCTTTCCGAGGAAGCTGCCTTCACGGTGTGTGGTAGCAGGAACTCTGAGCCTTAGCAGCAGGGCTACATTACAGTCTATTAGCAGGGAGGCAGTTTTTTGTGACCCGCTATGAGTCATTGGGCTGGCAAGTGGATAGCCAAATTCTTTTTGTCACACCCATTTAATCCCGTGGGCTGCAGTGAGTGGGAGTAGTGAAACTGCTCCAGTTATGTTTTATGAAGTAAAACTGCGTTTTGGTCCAAGCTCTTTCAGAAGTGCCAAGCAAACAAAATGTGCTTCAACGTGACGCTCTAAAAAAAAGTCACCTAAATATTTTCCCCTTGGGAATTTAAAGAATTCCTTTAAACAAGGCTTGATTGATGAATGATACCATCCAGAAGGGAACATCTCTTTGTGTTGGACCAGATAGGTGGCCATCAGTTGCTGAAAACAGGGAATCTTTCCTTGGTTACACAATTCAGTAATAGAATCACGAGCATAAAATGCTGCTATCACCCTATTCTGAAGACTTATGTTTTGAAGTTACTTACCTTAGCTTTGATTTAAGGATTTTATTTTCTGTTACTTACAAGTTATCAGTATTAGGCATGCTGCAGCCTTAAAAGGCTTTTTCACAGTAGTCCAAAATACCCTTGATATTTCCACCAATTTTAAAAAAGATGGGAAACCAATGGTATTATTTCTGGATTCAGACTGCAAAAAAATCTGAAATGCTTACAAATGAAGTTTCTTTATGATGAATTCACAAAAAAATGCCAGGGCAAATATATATGAAAACAGACAGCAGATGAGTCTGGGCTGCAGCACGGTGTTATTCTGCTCTGTAAAGGAACAGGGCAGTAGGAAGATGTGTCAATATTATTACAAAACTTTCTTCAAAGTAACAAATTCAATTCAGATTAATCAGATTATTATAATTGGTTCTTGTTAGAAGGAACTGTTCTAGGTCATTGCCAATTTTTCCAAAAACAAAGATCTTGCTGGAGAGTTAAACAAAAGATAAATGATTTGTAATCCTTATTTTATTAAATGAAATATTCCCACTCATTAGGAGATTTATGATGTCTGTTATMAAAAAGGAAAGCCAGCAGTATTAAAGACAATAAAACATCCAACTGTGTTTATGCAGAACGTAGACAAGAACTCCACTTTTTTTTTTTGTCCTCTTGTTTTCCTATGGCTTCTTCCCTGTACATCAGTAATGACTGCTGGGACTGTTTGGCATTAAACACCGAACAGAGACTTTTTGTTGCTAGCTGCACGGCCACGACAAGTGGCAGATTGTTAAAGCAGGAACCGTGTTATCAAAAGTCAATCGAGAGCATGTCAAAAACTCCAACGCCTCGCGCAGAAACGGAATGCAGAATAGAAATACCAGAAAGACTTCGACTGGAGAAAGAGACCACTCATATAAAACAAACAGACAGAAATGTAGGGAGACAGAGAAACACAGAGGCAGGCCAACTGGAACCATCCAGTATGCCACGAAGGGCATTTAGCTGGTTTTGCTAGAAAAAAGTCCTTAAAAGAGAGTCTTGAAGAGTTACAGGAGGGAGGGGAGCTCTGAGGACTTGTGAAGGATCAACAGAGTGTCTGCATTTCAGGAGGTGGAAAAGAGGAAGAGCACCAACCCCAAGGAATCCAGCTGGACTTGGCAAGGTACTGGAACAAATTATGAAATAGCCTGAAAGGACTTGGAAGATTATACAGTGTTAAGAAATGTCCARTATGGCTCTCTGAAGAATAAACAATGTCAAAGGAATTCACTTTCTTCTCTGTCATGGTAATTCACATAGCTGATGAGAGGGACGTGGTTGGCATGAGTTATTGCATTTGTAATAAAACTTTGTGTACGACTTCCATATAACATCCCCATAAGGAAAGCAGGAATATAGGGTCTAGATAAAATTACTATGAAGTCACAAAAAAATTGCTCTTAACAGGGATGACACATCAAATAACCACTTTCAGTGATTTATATCTTTATAAAATAGAAATCAAACATGGAATGTGCCRCTGGCAATGATCTCCTTAAACAGAAGAAATGGTCTAAATTAATTAATTTATTACAAGCTTAGAAATAAGAAATCACAGCCCAAATAGGAAAAGCTAATGAAACAGAAAGAGCACAGAAAAGGATCTACTAACCAAATATGGGGGGTGAAAAAAAAAAAAGTGATACTGTGCAACTGAGCAAATGCCATCCTGGGACATATTAGCAGGAGTGCTATGATTCAGACACAGGATGTAAATTCTATAATTTGTTTAGCTCCTTTGACTAGCAAATTTATAAAGATCCTACAGAGCTTCGGACTTCTAGGACTTAGTGCCAGTTTTGGGCATGGCATGCTGGAAAAAGATGTAAAAAAGCATGGAGAGAATTAAGAGAACTATGAACCAGACAAGCACTTTAGGAAGCATGATGTATGAGGAAAGGTTTTTAAAATAAGCTTTGTTTGCTTTTAAACACTGTAAGGGGAAGACGATGAACCCAAACACCACAAAGTCAGAGAAGGAGGGTCCATAAACTCTCCCTAATGTACATGAAAATGTTAGCAAGACTGTTACAGTTAGAATAAAAACTGTGATCACCTTGTTCTCTAGGTGCCCTGAGTCTATGACAAGAAATAACTTGCAGAAATAAAAAATAAAAAACAATTTCATGTCTCAGAAGATGGAGCTTAGAGAAACACTGAGCCCTGTTGATGAGAGATTTTAAAAGAGACTCAAACAACTTGACAAGGGACGTCCAGATTTATCTGTTTCTTTTTTGAAACAAGAAATCCCACCTGGAGTTCCTTTCAACATTGATCTGCTAAAATCTGATAGGAAAATACAGGTTCTCTCTCCTTCAGAATCTGCTGGCAGCCTTCCTGCTTTAACAAAAAAAATGTTTGGAAAACATGGGGAATTTCATTCCAACTCAAGATTCCTGTCAATACAGAAGCCACTAATATGGTGTTCTTTTCTGAAAATGCATATGGTAGGCCTRCACTTTCAATTATATATTCATCTAATATCTTTTTTGATCCCCTTTTATGCAACATGGCAGGGCTTTAGGTGAAGTCTATAGTGAAGTCTTTTGCCGTTTAAGTGGTTACAKATACAAGAAACTGCCTGAGCTTCTCTGTTCTCAGCACTAATCCTCTTTCAAAGTCATCAAGTGAGCCAGGAAACTGGCTCATAAACGTTCTTTGCTTGTCTCTTGAAGGGTCACATACTCTCTTCTCCAGGATGTCCGAGACTCCCTTCTCCGCAAGCTTCCGTGAGGTTTTAAGCTGCTTTTCTTCTCCAAGTATTTACACCATCAGTAGCTGGTGTCCAAAACAATAAACAGGAAAAAAAAAATGTATTTCAGATTCCAGGGTTACCGAGTTTGTTTCTTTGCTTTGTACTATCTTGAGCCCAAAGTTGTCGTCATCTTCCTCAGCGGAGTTTCCTGAACAAATCTCTCTTAAATGCAGATGTTGCATTGATCCTCTACGTGAAAAACAATATGAGCCAGAAAGTGGCCTTTATGTCAAGTGCTGTATAACTTGACACCGCTTGCTACATCACAGTTTTGTTTAATTGCTTGTTTTTACCTTGTTCCTCCTATTAAACCCCTGTTATGGTCAGGAAACCAGAGTATTATCTGTCCTCTTTCCAAGGGGAAAAAAAAATAGAATTATGCCAAAAAGTCCCTGAAAGTCCCTGAGATTCTCTTGAGRTTTTCTTTCTCACTGGAAGAATCTTTGGTCTTTGGTTAACCATTCAGGCTAGGATTCATGTGTTTTTTTTCTCTTTTTTCTCTTCCACTGTTATGAACAAACYTTCTATATGAAGGTGTTGATCTACATGTTAATCATTTAAGAAGATCTAATATATGCAACTAACAATAATGTGTCATTATTGTTATTTGTCTCTGGGAATGATTCTGGATGTCACAGCATGAGAGAGAGATATTAGTTTTATCAAATAAAGACATTTAAAGCAGTGGTCAGTCCTTACCTTACGTTTCTGCCAGCTCTGCATGCTCAGTATGACACCCCTGTGGCCTGGCCAGTGTTTCTGTAGCACCAGGAAACATTAATAACTGAGGCCCGTTACGATTATTACAGGGAGGTTTGAAATTTAGCCAGGATAACTCCTCAGTACACAGTTACCAAATAACCATTTGGCAATGGGTGTGTAGAGGATGTGGCTCTAGAAATGTCCAATTCTCTGCAGCTGCTGGAAAGGAGACACTTGCCTTTTTGGTGAGGAAAGTTCTGTTTTGACAGCCTCCTAAGAAGAGAGGCAGGCAGCTGCTGAACCGGGGATGCTCGTGGTACCAGCAGTTATCATGGGCTGCTGTTTTTACCTGGGGCTTTTAGCCTGCTGCCAGCTCGGTGTGATCATCCGCACGTGAAAGGGATGGAGCGCAGATTATGTGCAGCRCTGCCAGGGCTGCCCCCCAACATCCAGGCACTTCTTTGCAGTTTGGATACGACGTGAGGAACGGGTTCCCTGGAATAGCGACTCCAATAAGATGGGCCATCAATCTCCATAAAAGAAAGGGTTGAAGTCAAGGCTCTGGATTTTCTCACAAAGGGAACCAGGGATTTAAACGTCATTGCAAGGCTGCTCTCCAACAGAAGGGATTCTCCTCTCTCCAGGGAAGAACACACTAGGCTCTCATTGCCTGTCAGCACACAAATTTGTTGTAATACAAGGTTTCTCCTGAGTCTGTGAGGAGTTGATAGATGGGAAACGGATGGGCTTATTGCAAGTAGCCCTAGAGACTGCTCCTGCAAAATCATTGCACCTATGGAAGGAAAGGTTAAGAATTACCTTTTGTGTCTGAATACAGAGCCTTTTGCTTGACCAAGAGCCAGGTAGCTTAAAACACTGACATAATAAAGGGCAAATTAATCATGGAATTCAATCATCTCAATACTATTTTCAACTTTTCTTTGGATTTTGTGACATATAGGAATAAAAAGGACCCAGGGAGACTTCTTTCACCACTGGGCACAAGTAGCTGTAAAGCAGCTCCACAGTAGCCCAGGGGTGAAAATCCAGCCCTTTTTACAACCCCTGCAAGCCTGCGTCAGAAGATCTCGCTAGAATGGGAGATTGAATTTGGCCCCTGTGGGCTTTTGTATCTTGAAAGTAATGACAGCAATAGCCCAGTAGGAAGAATCAGATATGTCAATGGTTTTATGGACTGGGAATCTAGTCAGTGTACTACATATTGTTATGCATAATATTGCTTTTTTAAAGAATGTTTGCCAATGGTTTGCAATGTACGCAGTTTACAAGGTGACTGTAGATAGTGCTCCATGCTTTTCAAAATGGGTCATGTTATGCCCAGGTCTCCCCTTCCACTTTAAGATTTTTTTTGAGCGCTTCAGCTAAGATTCAAACAAAATGGAGGTCTGTCTAAATATGGTTGCAAATTGTTGTAACCATATTGTTGTCCTCTTTTCTATTCTGATATTTTTAAAGAGTTTCCTCTTAGAAGAAAACAACCTCTGATGCGTAGGACAAACAAAACACCGAATGCATTCCGCCAGGGAAAGCATGCTAAGTAGGAAATCTTACATTCAGTAACAAATGTTCCTCGTGTCATTCCTTATCAGCTTGCTCAGGGTCTTTCTGAGCCAAAGGCACACACAGTGTTGTACAGACAATCTTTTTTAGATATGTGGCTTCAAAGCTCAAAACATTTTGTTTCGGTACATTCGTACTATTCTCCCAGGGTGAAGTCACTATTAATCACCCCACTAGGAATTCTGTTGTTGTGGATTGAAATGTGTTCGTCCTCAAAGGTGAGTTGAGATGACTGAGGGTCAGATTATGATTCATCTCAGATTAATAATTCTGAGAACTCCTATTTCAGGGTGTTCTGTGTGGGGCATTTTGGAGGAATCTAGTTCTTAAATGAGCAGGAAAATTGGGCCCTCCTAAAATGTGGATGCTTGCAGTCAAAGACTACTCATCCCACAAGCTAATGTTGCTTTTAGTTCCAATACTTTTAATTACTAGTAACCTTGAAATATGCCAAACTTAAATAATGGCCTCAGCCCTCTGCCTAGGAAGCAACAGGGAATGTCCTTGCTATTTCAATATTAAACACTTGTGTCAGGAACTGTCTCTTGAGATCAATTTATAGCACATCAGAGCAATGTTGGGCTCCTCAGCTTACTGGGACCTCTACCCAGTAATGTAATGTTAATGAATAGCAATTAGCCACTTTTGTAGAGCTTTGCTCTGTGCTATTAAACACCTGTGGCCTTGCCTCCACAGATGTTTTATCTCGGTGCTGGATGATGAAAAGCTAAAATGAGATCATCAGTTATGCAGGCAAGCACTTGCACTGAGCTCAGCACCAGGGCTAAATACAGCCTTGCTGCCTTGCCTTTTCAATCTGATATTACTAGGGGACAACCCACTGAAGCAGGGACATGAGAATTGGCCCCACCCTATCTGTATATGTATTTCCCTGCAAACACTGGGAGCTCATGTTCACAGAGCAGTGATTTGTGCTGGACACCACTAGCTGCCTGGAATGCCCTGTAGCAAATAGAAACCTGATATTCCCCACTGCTGTATCTTCTACCAAGGTAATGTTAGGATTGAAATGAGGAGCGCTTGTGTATTCTAGCCAATAAACACAATTTGGCCTATTAGGCATTTAGGAGGCTTTTTTGTTCCCCAGTGTTACTGCCAACAGGGATTTTGCTGTGCTTGCACTATGCTTTTGGTAAATGTGACAAACCTTAGGCGTTTTGCTATCACTGCTCTTTGGATGCTCACCAAGGCAATCTTGGGTGTTTGTGTCACTTCCCTATCCTTTTTAGCACATTTATCTGAATTCCTTCCTGCTCCATTTAGTTCTCCCCAGGCTGGTGTCTCTGAATCGAGCACTGCTCAACAAATAAGTTCTTCCCTTTCCAGCTACAACTGGGGCTATGCTACCACCTTCTATCAATAACCTTAACCAGGGTTTTTCCTTGTAAATATCATCTTCAGCTGTAGTTCCGCCAATGAAGATCCACATTTCGTTGAAATCAAAGAACAACAATATTGACCTATTCATGTTAAACTTGAGGCATTTACTTGGTAGATGCTTGTTCTGAGCTTTAAGATTTGTGTCTACAAGGACCAGTCTGCAATGTTTTCAACTTCTAAAAGGTATTCTCTGAATTGTTTTGATGGCAACYAGTTTGTTCAGTTTAGCAGTGACAATAAACATTGCATGTACTTGTTTCCTGTAGACAAAATCCTGGAATTTTCCACATCCAGAGCTAAAGCCAAATCATTTTTCTCTGTTACCACCAAAACTCTATTTGTGCTCATAAAATACGTCTTCGATCTGTTTTTCGATCTGTTTTTCCCATATCCATAGGACATGTTGCACTGTAGCATTCCAGGCTACTGAGTGGTTGCTGGCTATTTGGCTGGTGGTTAGCTGAAACCTCTAGAATTAGCCTTTCTAAGCAGTCTTGGCATCTCTTTTTGTTCAATCTTGGCTTTGTGGTGATAGTCTCAGTCTTTCTTTAATCTACCCTTTATCCTCATATTACATCTTTCCTTTGAGCCTACTATTTCCATTGAGCAGAACTTATTTTTGCTTTCTTAGCTCTGAGATTGTTTCCTAAAAGAGTGTCTGGACCCATCCTCCCGAACTGCTTGTCACTATTGCCTCATTATATTTTCTGCCACTGCTGGAGACTTTAGCTTCATCGTCCTTGCAGTTCCCATTCGAGTAGTTTAAAGCTGCTATTAGACTACTCCTTAATCTCCCATTTTAAAGACTGAAAAACCCAGATTCATCACCTTCTTTCAAGTCATGTGTTCTAGGCCCCTGAGTATCTTTGCAAATTTACTGCATCATCTCAGATTTCCTGATATCCTTCTTGAGGGAAGGTAGGTCCAAAACTAGTAGAACCGGACATGGGTAATGGGGGCAAACCATTTTCCCAAATCTGTTGGGCWCACTTCTCCTTATGTATCCCAATGTGAAACTTATCCTATCTGCCATGAGAGCAGACTTTATGTTCTATTTTATCTTGACATCCACCACAACCCCAAAATCTCCTTTCATCAAAGTTCAGCCATTCAGATCTCCACCCTGTGCTCATGCATGGAGTTACTCTACCCCAGGTGCAGAATGTTGCACTTCTTCCTGTTGAATTTCAAGAAGTTTTTGTTGTTATAATCTTCAAATTTCTCAGAGTCCCTCAGGGCTAAAGCTGTGCAGTTTGGTATTTCACTGTCCCTAATTGAGTATCTTCTCCAGTTTGCTGCAAGGTATACTTTGTCTGACCATCTAAGTCATTGATGAAGATACTGGACCACTGTAGCACTTCACTTGTACTGGCTTTCAATAGGACATTAAGCTATCAATTACTACCCATTTTCATCCTGGCAGTATCGTCTGACTTAGAACTCCATTCATGCAACCCATCACACTATCTCAACTTTCACATAAGAATACAGTGGGCAATAATGTGGGCCTCATCAAAGTCAAAGTATATTATATTCATCATACACATAGACAGTCTTATAATCAGCCAAGATTCAATTCTGAGGAACTTCCACTGATTGACTTGATATTTTGCAGATGGTAGGCAGCAACCAATCACTCAGCTCTGCTGGTTCCATTAGATGGATCGTTCCTAGAGTAGAGAATCTCTCTACCTCTTTTTGCCTTAGGCTGAGGAAAACTTTCTCAGGGGTATGATTTGAATTACAGCTGCTCTCTCTTGACTCTATACCTTGAGAGCTCTCTCATTTTCTTCCTGTATTTTCTGTTGAAAATATGGGTTTTGGGGAGGCAGTATCTGTATATTTATTAAATATCTTTTCAGAGTTACTCTTGAGTTAATTTAATCTCTTTTACATACCAAGAACATCATYTTCCTTTTTGCACTCCATTTCAGGGAGATGGAGACCAAAGTGCCTGTTGTCTTCTGTATACCTAGAGCCTGCCAGCAGTGGTGATGCCTGTTGCCTTCTTCCACTTTAGCTGTTTCCCTGGAAATTCTTTATTAGTGAGAAATATATGGGGACTACTCAGAGATTCAGGCATGTTTAATGTTTATTTCCAGTTGGATACATGTGATGGCAAAGCCTATGGAGGAACCTACTCAGTTCCTCTGTATATATCTAAGCTAAAAGGATGCGAGTTGTGAGACTGAACCACAGGCCTTTAATGGCACATTTAATTGTTGTTTTGCTGCTTGCTCTTGTTGGGACTCTCCCTAGGACCTCTGAGGAGACAGAATGGACCAGACTGCACTCCATCCTATGCTGTTCTCGAGGGTTGTCCCATGAGATTTTGTACCCTTCTGCATGCCAGCGAGTCCTCAGAAATGCTCCAGGGTATATAACACATCCCTGTAACTTCAGACCTCAAAAATGTCACTCTCTTGGGTTTCAACACTGCTCTCAGATTATTTCAGCTCCTTTGAACTCAGAAACACATAAAAATAATGATCACATCTTAGGACCATGGAGAAACAACTTGTAGCAGTGCAAGGTCAATGGCCAAGTGACGCAATGCGTATATGATTGCTGTGATGAAGAGGGTTACTCCTGAAACATAGAGATCTGAGCTAGTCTGTGTCACTTATTCTCACAGCCAGAGAATGGATTTTAACCTTTTTCTATTTAGAGGCATGGACATAGCATCTGTTTGACATACAACTCTTAAAGGCCAAAACTTAATACCAAAGTGGGAATTTTTATTTTTGTGAGTCATTTGATTTGCTAATCTGAAACAGATTTGCCATGTCTTGTTTAATAGGGAACAGTCCTTAAAACTATTAAATGAATGAAGTGCTGATTTAGAGCAGGCAGTTTAATTCTGAACAACTGTCTTGAAAAGGCTGGCAAAAAGGGCAGGTCTGATTTTCCTGCAGAAGCTGCAGTCAGCCTSTCTGTTCCCCTCTTCTCCATCCCAGCTGCCTTCATCAGTTCCTTTTAGGACTCCATGACCARTCTTTGTCATTTGATGCCTAAGCAGACCCCCTGACCTGAATGTGACTCTAACTGCCTCTGACCTTGGTGGTCCCAAGCTGAAATCTTTATTTTCTGTACTGCCAGCAATAGAAAATTGCCCTTTGTGTCCCATCTCCTCTGTAGCAGCTTGAGCTTCCAATATCTCTCTCRTGAGAGAAGAGAACCAACCTCCCTCCCCTCTATCTGAATGCAGGGCAGAGAAGACAAAACCCAAAGTATTTGTTTTGTAGATGTTTCTGTTTCCCATCCAGGTGCCTGAGACCATGAATCTGTTTCCAGCACAAACCACATTGCCCCAGGTCAGCTGGTGTGGTCAGCCCTGAGTCCTCTTGACCTGTGCCTTGTGCCTCCTCCAGTGTGTGTTGAGAGCTGTCAGGGCAGCATTTATAAACCAAATCTTTTCTTTTTTTTAGGAAAAAAAAATAGCATAGCTCTAGTGATCTAACTGATTGCAAGCAGTGCCACAGGTCATTTAGGTTTGAGTCTTGCAAAACCCGACTTTTAGTTAATTGCTTGATTGTGCTATTGCTATGTAAATGTGTGCTCAGGCCAAAAGCACATTTACTTTCAAGTGCATTTTCAGGCGGAGGGCACATGCTGTGACAAAGTTAGGAAGATTAGGCAGCAATCATGTCCTTTTACCAGCTCTCCCTTATCAGATCTAAGTGAGGACAGAATTCTGACTTGTACTTGCTTAGATGCTCCTTAAACCCATCGGAATGGGCCAGCCTGTTTTGCTTGATTTCAAGCCATCCCATCTCTGGTGGGTTCAAAAGTTCATCCAAGATGTGATTTGGATACTGCTTTAGAAAGGCAGTGGTTGTTGAGGCTGTGGAGAGCAGGGAGTTTTCTAGTACACATGTACTGTATTCATGCCTATTTATCTGTGAATAGAGTGGTCCTTTAGGAAAATGAGGTGGGAGGAAAAGGTGAAGAGGAGGGAGTTTTTTCCAGTTTTCTAGATAGTAGAGAAATGTTTTTCATTGTAAAAAGAGGTGGAGGCTAAGAGGAAACAGGGGAACACTTGCACTGCAATTTCGAAACAATTTTGCCAGGTCGAATACTGACCATAGAGAGTCACAAAAGTATCAAATGGTATTTGGTGCCTTCTGTCTGGCTCAGGCATTGGCACAACCAACCAGATACACAGGCTCTACCAGGACCAAAGGATTTGGAATCAGGACCCCACTGGGGTGCCACAAAATCCAAGCAGCATTTACCATTTGATGTAAAACGACTGTCCCTCTGGAAAGATGAATTGTTCCAGATCCTAACCCAACCCCCAGCTGGGATCTCCTCCCTTTCTCTCACCCTGTGCTAGTTTTCATAGAGCGCTTGCTGGCTGAATCTGTGCACAAAAGACAGCTTCGAAAAGAGATTTTCTTCATGAGTTCTCAATGTTTGGTAAAACCTTGGCAGGTTTTAATCTAAATACTTTAATGTGAAACTGTACTGTTTGGAGGAGGGGTAGAAGTATCAAACTATTACGAGTCCCAATTGGCCTTCTAACTGTAGCAAGGATATGAAACTATCTCCTCCTCATTGCAAATGACTTCTGTGAGCTGCAGAATCAAATTATTCTTCTTCTTCTTCTTCTTTTTTTTTTCCTGTGTGGTTTGATGAATTATAATTATTTTTACAAAACACAGGAGCTTCAAGAAGGGAGACGGCAAATAAAATATTGTGGAATCAGAATATAACCACCCAGTAGAGCAGTAGCTTAATCCTTTTCCCAGTAAGCAGGAGAGCTATGCTCAGACCCAACTGAATGAGCAAACTATTTGAAATCAATCTCCTAGATACCTGTATTTTCCGTGGGTTATGGACTGTGAGGTCATACTGGAGAAAACATTGACTGACCATAACTATTTATCTCTAGGAGAGAATTTGGAGCTGAAAACTTTGTGTGGAAATAAATGTAGAATCTATTTTTGACCTTGTCTGTCTCGGCATTTAGTCTTGGCTAGTTTTAACATTTCCCACTCAGGATGCTGAGCTCGGGAACCCAGTTTTATGGCACTTATCTGCCTGCACGTGCTGGACTGAAAGTTTGAATCTCTTAATTTGGGACTGGACAACTCTGTGATTCGGCATCGAAGTCCTGCTGTCAATTTACATCATAGATTCCATCCTAATTAACAAGACTTCCTGCAAAATGTTCCTCTTGGTGAAATGCTCCAGCGAAAAACACCTCCTGGGACAGAACTATCCAAAAAAGAGAAAAGCACCTCAGTGAACATATAGACAGACCCTGGACTTCTAAGCAAATGTACCAAAAAGACTCCTCACTTTACAAAAAAAGAGGAAGTTCATATTGCAGGATCAACTGATGATGATTCACCCACATCGCTGCTCCTACCAAACCAGATAAATCTGCCAAAAGCAGTTTCCAAACTGGAAATAAGTACTTATGTGGGGATATGAATAACATCAGGCAAATCAAACAAGGGCATGTGAATGTGCAATCTGTAGTGTTATTTATTTATGTTTTTTATTGAAGTCAGTTCCCTTGTTTCAAAGTTGCATTGGGTAATTTTTGGAAGGACAACTCATCCAYGTGGCTCCATCATCGTATGTAGCGGGATCATGTATCAGCATCATCAAGGGATCCAAAGACAACAACAAAAGGCCATAGTAGAATAAAACTCCCAGAGGATGGGGTGTGATATTTGATGGGTCACACAGGGAATTCTTTGGATATGAACCAGCAAACTTCAAGTATATTTTTCATAAAATATGTAGCTTAATCCAAAATTATCCCTGATGTATTGTCAGTGAGAACAAGGGAACACCCAGTAACTCTCACAGTGACTAATAATATTAACATTGCTTAAATGTAAACAGTGTGAAGAGATGATTCTAAAGCAATGCATGATTATTATTATTTTAAATGAAAACTATGCTGTGCTCCTATTTTATTCAGGTCTTTTTCCTTCTGTGCTGCTGCAGCAGTACTACACATACTCAGGTTATCATGGCAAGAAATACAAAGTCAAAGGAAAGAAGAACAGTCTCACAATTAATATCAGTTTCCATAGCATTGAGAAAGATGGAATTGCTACCCTCCAGTGGACTTTGGATCAGGTCTTTAGTCTTTGCTTCCTAATTTCCATTGTCCTCTTTCCCCTGGAGCCCTGTAAGCATTGATTAGTTAATGGCCTTAAAGTGCTATTTAAATGCTGGAATATTGTTATTTCCAGGTATTGGAACACATAGGCAGGTTTCTGCTCAACGTCATATGGTTAGCATTTCTCTAGTGTGGAAACATACCATTTCCATTCCTTCTACATACGTGTCTAGCATGTGCAGGAGTATACGTGCAACAACCCAGGTTAGTAATGCAAAGTAAAGCAGTAAATTAAAGACTTTATTGCACTTCTCAAGACCTTGGGGACGAGTAGAAGTCATGGATAGCACTGGGGTTGGGGGCTACTTCTGCACCAGTTTGAAGAGCCTGTTTGCTGTTACAGGAACAGACGTTGCTATCTGAGCAGCCACTCTGCTATAGAGGAGATAGAGGAAAGGAAAATCTCTTGTCAGCCATAATATAATGGTTTATTAGAAGAATATAATGTGTATATTGGAAATACTCATTAGTTTTCAGAAAGCCCGTGTAGATAGCAGCTTGCCCATCTCCCTAGCCCAGTGGTTCCTAAATGACACAATATGAAGGCATCCTGCTCGTGGTATGTGAGCCGCTCAGCCGGGACAGGAGCGCACTGTTTGCTGCGTGCAAGCCCACGTGTGGCAAGAGCAACGTGAGAGAGCTGCTTTTGCATCACCAGTGAATCCAGTGTGGACATCCCGCCTCTCCCAACCCATCTTCTAAGGAGACTTTCTGAAGCGGGATGGAAAGATGCTGCCTCCGTTTTCAGCTGTGGTCCTTTCTGGCACCAAGCAAGTTTGGCTCTCTGAATAAAAACTTTAGCGATTACTTCTTCACATAGTAAAACACTTCCTCACTTGGATTTTTGGAATTACTTCAATTTCCTTTGTAATCGACCATCTTTTCTCAAAAGACGCTGTAAATCACTGCATTATTCTCAGCATTATAACTAGCGAAATAGCTGGGAGAAGTGCTTGAGGTAGTGAGGACCCAGCTCGGATGCAGATTCCCAGGCTTTCCTGTCTACACGGGCTAGCAACTACTGGTTTTTGGGCCTTTCTGTCTGCTTTTCTGTCACAAATATTTGTGAGGGTCCAAACACTGCATGCGGTCTACACAAGAAACAAACTGGAAAAGCCAAAGGAAAAGAAATCGCTAAGTCGGCTCCCATCTCAGAGCAAATATTTCTGTTTTTACTGCAGAAGTCTGACTCCCAGTTCACTCTGGTTGAATCTGCAGGGCTGATGGCCCCTTCCCCACAAAGCAGCCAAGCACAGCAGACAAAACTGCTTGAGGATGGGCCAAACCACACAGCTCAGACACTGACCCAGATCTGTTTTCTGAAGGGCCGAATGTTTCCGAGCTGGGATTTTGTTTCATGATCAGATACCAGAAAGGAGGATTAATCCCCTGGAAAATTAGTCAAGCCCGTTTTCTTGTTCCAGTGTTTGTACTTGTTCCATAACTTTAGGAGCCACTGAGCTAGATAGAACTTCCATAACAAACATAGCAAGCCAGTGAGTTAATGACTTAATCTTGAAGATTTGACTCCAAAATTGGTTCAGTTATTAATAAAATTGTCTTTGTTGGTCTCATTGCTTCCCTGGACACAGACATTAAACTGAATATGAACATGGTTAGATCTTTTATGTCCAAAAAACAAAGAAAGCACATAAAAAGCAGAGTTGTCTGTGCCTTAGAATGACAAACACTTGTCTTTTGTAGTTTTAGAAATACTTTTCATCCTTGTAGGCATAACTGAATCAACGATAAGAAAATATGATATAAAATTTGCTTTTTTTCCTGCACTTACTAATATTTCAGAGTTAATGCAGCACAGCATGGTCTCTTACCATTTCCTAGTAGAAAAGTAACAAGATTTCTGTCTTTTTCCTCCTAAGGCAACTCTTCTGACACAGGTACAGAAATTGGCTTAGGAGTGGAGAAGCTAATAGGAATTTGAAGAGCACAAGCTGTTATAGACCAGATTTAGTGAGTTTATGTATAGCTGAGAAAACAGAGGCAGAGTTTAACTGAGACAGTGACAGTGTTTCAGGAATCTCTGATTTCCTTTCCAAGCCACTGCAGGGAGAGCATGCTGTGAATTTCATCAGTTAGGACCATAGTAACCTGTTCTAACAGTGAAGCCGGTAAGTGAAATCATAGAGTGATGCACAGTAAGTGTATCCAACAAAAATCAGAGAAAAGTTCGGGCTGTCACCATCTGACACACCCCTTCGCAGGCACTCAGACACAGAAGTGCGTGTTTAGAGGCATCCTTTAGTCATCAGGCTCCTGATCCTGCTTGGAATAAACAACGAGCTCTCGCCCTCGCTCGCCTCTCCTGTGCTAAGGGGCTGAAGGTCCCGTTGTCGCGGGCGTCTCGGCGGCTCCGTCTCCCGGTGCTCTGCAGCCTGCTCGGGAGCGCGGAGCGGGCCGGGGCGCGGGCGCTGCCCGCCGCGGGGCTCCGGGGCGGCGGCCGCGGCGGGCAGCGCCGCCCGGCGGGCGGGGCGCGGGCTATAAATGCGCCGCTCTGGGGCGGGCGGCCCCGGTAGGAGCGCGGCGGCGGCGGCGGACGGAGGGCGGCTCCCGCGGCGGGTAAGGCGGCAGCCGCGCTGCCCCGGGGCTTGCTGCCCTGGCAAGGGGCAGGAAGCCCTCCCTGAGCATCACCTACCCTCTGTCCCCTCTTTTTTTCTAATTATACGTGTTTTTAATGTGTTTATGTTTCTCTTTTTCTCTGTCTGGGGAGGCGGCGGGAGAGGCAGGAGGTGGCGTTTGCTGGCGGGGTGGTGGCGCTTCCGCGCATCAGTCCCCGTCCTGTTGCACCCAGCGGGGAGAACACAAGCGCTGGAAGCAGCGCCGGGACTTTGCGGGCCACGCCGAGCTCGTGGCCCTCGGGGCGTCCCGCTGTGCTCGGGCTCCTCCGCTCGCTGCGTGGCCGCTGCCGACCGCGGTGTCCGGGCGCGGGCGGCCCCGCGGCGGCTCCGCTTCGGGGAGCGGTTCGCGGCCCGCAGCGGGTGTCCCGACGCGTCACCGCTGAGGATGTTTGGGTTAGCGTTTCCGAYGCGTTAGCGATTGCCTACGAAAGCACTTGCAAACGGGGTTCTCCGCTGGTTTGYCCACTGTTTTAGGTGGCCCATGTCGCCTGCTTTTGCACTTCCCCAGAAGAAGCCTCCTCTCAGGCTCCGGATAGAGCTGCTTGCCAAATAGGCGATTCAAACTTGTTTTTCCCCCTTGAGYTGTCTAATAGGAGCTGTGTTTTGTTATTTTGAACAGTATAGGGGCACGGGACAGGTTTCCTGCCAGTTGTTGCAGTGTTTGACCTCCTGTGGATTTTGATCTGTCACGGTGTTTTGCTGTTGTTGTTTGTTTTTAAGGGGGAGTGAGGATGGGCACAACTGTCAAAAACAAACAGCTSCAGAAAAATGACCATTCAGGGCAAACACTGCCCATATGCTTTAAATAGGAGCTGTCAAATGCTTCAAATAAACATGGGGAAAGTCTGTTGTTTTGTTTTCAGTCCTGACAGTTTGGGGCTTGTTTTAGGAATAACTTGTTGCAGAACTTCAGTGAGTGGCATTATGTTGACAGCCTGTTGATCTTAGTGCTGGGAGCAGGTTTTTAAAAGCATTGAGCTCTTTTGACCTGTTTGTAGTCTACCACATTGAGAGCAACAGCTAGCATTTTGTGACTGCAGATGATGTGTTGAAACTGAGGAGCTGGTGCAGGAAAACAGGACTTCTTAAAAGTCTGTGCACTCCCTTGCATGCTAATAAGTTCTCTGCCCTTCAAGAAGTGATTTATGTTCAGGGGATCATAACATTTATGTGTTCTCACATACAGAGATTTTTGGAAAACACTGWTACAATGAAACCAGTTTTAATGTTGTAATGAGAGACTGTGTAGCATGTCTATGTGTACCTGATGTTTTGCAGCATGAGTGGAACACATTGCATGGAATGAGAGTCTGGGGAGCTGGAGGCCACAACTTCTCTGTCTGAGTTCCTTGCAGTGCAGTAACACAGATACCTGAACAGGTCGGACTCTGACAACTTTGAACCAAAATTTCTATTAGAAGCATGTGAGCCAGCAGATGAATTCATTCCCTTGAGCATACTACAGAGTGGTTGGTCTCAAACCAAACTGCTGGAGAGGCTTCGGGAGGGCCCTTGATTCTCTCAGGGGAAAAAAAAGTGTTTGATGCACTGACTGCCCTCCTTGATGCACTGATTGCCCTCCTTGTATTTGCTGGCCACGTCACCCAAGGTGACCACAGGATAGAGATGTTTGAAGCGTTGCGGTCCTGCAGGATATGGCAGCAGGATATGGCAGCAGACGAAGCGCTGCGTGTGCCCCTGCTGAGGGAGAGCTGCTGCATGGGCGCTGGCACCAGCACCGCCGACAAGCAGACTCCTCCAGCGCCGCTGGTTCCGCGTCGGACAATGGCGTTTTTGTTCTTGCCAAAAGCAAAAGGAATGCTAGAACCATGACAGATCGTTTGGGTAGATTAAATGGAAGCTCGGTTAGAACAGCAGGATTTCCCAATTTTCTTGATTCCAGTGGGCAGATATTGTGTTCTTTGAGTATTCCTTATTGCATTATGACAGTTAAATGAGAAATCGCATCTCAAGCATGGGAGCCTGGCCCCCAAAAGCAGTTATAAGGCAGTTCAATAATTCCTGCCTGCTCTAGCTGTTCATATGAGATAATGATAAACTGATGTGATAAAATCTCAATCAGGGATTCACAAACCTAAATGATTGGCTTTGTTTGATTAAAGAGTAATTAATATAGCTTCTSTTCACCAAATTGTTTCTTCAAACTTTTAACTTTCTATAGAAAATGCTGTTTCTACACTTAACCTTATTAGTCCCTGTGAACCTGTTGCACTAAGTGCTGAATGTGTATGCAATCAGACACTACCTGATTTTATTGCCTAAATAGACAAAGTGAAAGAAAAGATGCAGAACTGGCTGGAAGTTCCTCAGAAAGAAGACCAGAAACYGAAATTCTCAAAAATAAGTATTCTAATTATGGGACATCACCTGTGTCTTCATCATACATACAGCTGGAAGCTTAAAGCACCACAAGCCCTTTTGCTTACGGGGAGAGCACAACCTGGCAAACCAGTGGCCTGGATCAATTCAGTCCGAGGACAGAGCTGTATGCCACAACAGGGAGTTTCTCTGGTTGGTCAGGTTTAGCAACTTAAATGCTTGCAGAAACCAGGAGACGCTCRTTAATGCAGCCACTGCTGGATCCTAATAATCATTAAATGCTCATTCTTAGGACCAAAGGCTACCTTCTCACCAACAGCTTTTTTTTCCCCCCATGTAACTTGTATATTGTGTACAGTATCTAGATATTTCAGGAAGAGTTGAGGTGCCTGCTTTCTTGACTGCAGCCCTGTTTCAAACAAGTAAGGTGTTGGACTATATAGACTTTACTTCACCTTCTAGGTATACATTTATAAGCTTGCGTAGTACCCAAATGTCTCTTCAGCTTTCTTGCTGAAGAACTTTGAGGACATTTGAATAGGAAGAGTATCTCTAGTGTTTGGCAGATCAGGGAAATGGTATCTTTGRACAGTCTGTCCAAAGCTCAGCCTCAAAAGTTACAAATAAATTATTCTTTAGCACTGGAAAGTCATGGGAAATACTGTGCAACTTCACTGGGCTTAAAAGAAGGCAACATCATTTCCAGATTTTGTAATGTATGTTGCTACAGATGACTAACAGCTGGGTTAGGCCTCTTGGAAATCAATGGCCATGAGTATAATGGCTATTGAACCTCGTATTCCTCTTGAAGGGTGGGATGTTGGTGTTGCTTCCAGTACACTGGGTAGCTTTGGCAGGGCCAGCCAGCAGGAGGTAATCCTGCTGCTAATTCCTTTGGCTGCAGAGTTAGAGTAGCAGCAAGGAATCATTCGAAGCTGCTCCTGAGCATGGTGACCATGTATCACTACAGCATGATGAGGGTTTAATTCATATCGGTACTTGGAGCTGCTAAGAATCGATGCCGTTATTTGCCATTTAWTGAGGAGCAGCAGGTGCTCAGAGGATTGAGGGTGCCCTTGTCTGTGTTTCAGACTCAAGCGCACCAGCTCCTGCGTTAGGGAATGAGGGAGATGAATTCATTTTTATCTAAGGGACTGGTGCAGGATCAGGCCTGTTTAGTTTCATACTTGGCTTGAGCGTGTTGTCCTTGGGTGATGCCCAGGGGCTTGGAGTCAAATGGGACAGTGTCCCCATAGAGGGGAGCACTGCACAGTTCCCACCAATGGACTTTTCCACAGCTGCCTCTGCTTGTGCAAGGCAGGATGTATGCTGATTTTACTGCGCTTATTTTGTGTGCCTGGTCAGGTTTCCTATGTTTCTTTTGGGGTTTGTGCTGCTTCCTTTCAGTTAATTGCCACAGTTTTCATGAGTCTCTTTCATCTATCAGTCAGTTGYGTTTCCTCTTTACAAGCTGGAATTTGCTTGATGCAGATCTTCCTTTTCACGTCCAATTTTAAAATTGGATATTTGTTACTTTTCCAAGCCTTGGACTGTCTACTTCCTGTCTGAACTAAGTATAACTTTAAAAGTATAGCTCTTCTAGCTGCTTTTCTACCAGGGATGTGTATGGGCAGCCTGCTAGCACTGTGTGGATGATGCAAAGATAAATGGAATCAGGTCTTCAATGCACCATAAAAGCCTACCTGACTTTCAAACAAATCTTTTCACCACTCTTACGTGGTCACCTTTTGTTCATTTATAGAAATTCTGATTTTTAGGAAGGAAAATATGGAGCGATGATGATCTTAATCTATAACGCCTCTGAGGGAGATCCTGTGGGTGGAGGCACTGGTGTTCAGTGCAGCAGAGCTTCCCTGTGCCTGCTTCACACGCATGGAGGTGTTTAATGACAGGCAGAAGGTGCAATTTATGAGTTAAAAGGCTGATAAAGGGGAAATCCTTTGCTAGCAGAGCATGCAGACATCCAAACAGGAAAGGCAGTATCGGAGGAAGGAAGGATTGCTCTCRCTGCAGGTCACAAGTTTGCTTCCTTCAGGATGCTCCTGTACATATTGTCAAGTGATTATGTCATTTCCCTGCTGTTACTGTTGTAGGGTGCTCTAAGCATTTTGCTCCTGGTGGGTTTTAGGATGTGTTTGTCTCCTTGCTGAAGTCACACTGTATTAGGTTACATGCTGATTATGTGAAACGAAGGCATTGCAGTTTTAYAATGATGCTTTATACTCTGGCAAGTTCAAAATACTTTCTTTTTTGTCCCGTAAGTGATGTAATTTAACAGCTTCTCACATTTTTTCTAGGTAGTGCATACTAAATTTTATGAAGTTGTGTAGAAAATCCTCATATTAAATAGCAGTTTGGACATGGATAATCCTAAGCCCTTTTCTGTAATGAACTCTTTCAAGAGAACTTGAAACTTTTGAAGTATTCTGCCTGATGTAATGTTCACTGACCTGAAAGCCTTGTTTGGAGAAGCAAGGAATATTCTGGCTTGGGATAGTGTTAACTCGCTCATTCCCCAGATGCTTCTGCTGTGCCAGGGTGCACTCAGTGCCTGCAAATATCATAACGTGCCTCAAGATGCTGAGACTTGCAGGGCAATAGAAGGCCATGACCAAACCTAGTCTTGAGTATTTCAGCTTGAGCTTCAATTTGGCAGACTTTATAATGGGATTTTCTTAAGGAAAATGAAAGGTGTGGCCTTGGCAATTTAGCCACTTGTGCCAAGTTTTGAGCCCTGATTTAAAATCAGGAGTAGTAGAGCCCTTCCCAAAAGAGGGAACTGGGAACTCACAGAGGCAAATTGATATCAATAAATTTTATTTTTCTTGAAAACAGACAAACTTACACACTTGTCAGTATGCCTGGACTGACATATGCATGAYGAGGGGTTTTTAAAAGAACTTGAAGTAGCAATGAGCAAGAAATTTTAATAGATGGTAGGGCAAGTAGTGTTTGAACACAGTCATAATTTGTATAGTATGACCTAATAAATAAATATAAAGATGCACCATCATCCTTGGCTGTGATGTTTTGCAATTTGAGTACTTAATTTTGCAATATCAACATGAAAACGTAAAACACATAAAAAAGAAACCACTATGTACTTACAGCCAAGTGACATTCTTCACCTCTGAGTATACTACAAGCCTGTTCCKTCTGGAATAACCTTGGGATGCTTTTGCTTCCAACTTGCAGGAACCACCCACTTTTTGAAGTAGTTGCAGCTGGGCAGAGRCTATGAAGTATTAAACCATGGCAGATTGCAAATAGGAGCGGGTGGGAAGCAAGGCCTGACACTGGTGAGCTATAGCAACAATAGCTTGTTTCTTGCCTCTCTAGACTGCAATCTTTTGTGGCAAAAGCTGTCTCTTCCATGTTATGAAATGCCGAGTGCATTTTGGCTGTGCTCTCTCTGTTCTGCTCCCAAAGTCCTGCTTCACGCCCAGAAGCAGAGGAGCTGTGAGTGTCCATAGCAAAGCATTGCAATGTTGCCAACAATTTAGGAAAGAGCGAGGCAGATGCAAAGAAGGCTAATGAGGGTGTTTGGAAAGGGAAAGGGGATGAATTGGCTTGGTCATGCAAGAAAACAAAGCCTGGGAAGGCAACTGATGACTCTTCTTTCTACCCTGCAGCACTGCCACCCACAGCATGGGAGTCCTTCAAAGCTAAAGTACAATATTGGCGCTCGAACAAAAGAGCACAAAGTGTTTCCAAACAAACTGAGGCTGCCAATGAGATGCTGGCTTTTTCCCATGCAAGTGGTGGGTTCCCCTGGCCCATGTGCTGTGCCAGGCCATTGCCYGGAGCAAGAGCTGCTCACAATCGCAGTCGTGTCAGCTGAAAACTGCTGCTTGGGGAAGCAGGTTGGGTTGATCGTGCTGCAGCTATAGAGGATAGTGTGAGCCCTGTTTAAGCTCTTTAAAGAAACTTCTTACCACTGGAGACTTCACTTTCACAGAATTGTGACTGGAGGTACTTTCAGATACCAGATGTTGAAGAAACCTCAATTTCAGGACTTCACCAGGGTTTGTYATCTCTTCTTCCAGGAGCTGTAACATGGTCCTCGTGGCAGCATTGGCATTTGCTGAAGCAAAAAGCCCAGCTCAGCCTGCCTCATGCTCCCCACTTCCCAGCAGACCAGGAAMACACCAGGAGCTCACCCTGCTGTGGAGGGGGCAAGCATGAGGCAGATGTTTACCCCTGTGAAACAGGGGAGGAACCCAAACTTTCTAAGGCACATTCTTCAGCCCATCCCGCAGCGAAAGTATTGTGCAAACTGTGTTGCAACAGTCCTCCCAAGTGTTTCTGACCATCTGTGGAGCAGATACAGGGGTTACTTCCAGTGCTGCTTGTTTTAAGGCTACCATGGATGGACAGCTGCCAGAAGATATCTGCACATGAGGAGTAACCAGTCCCTGGTCTGACAGTTTTGCAGTTTAAAGGCTGTGATTGACCCRAAGTTGTTTCCTTGTGACTTAATTTGGTCTTTGGCACAGCACTCGAGGCCTTGGTTGAAACATTTCAGCTTGCTAATCAGCTCACGCTGCAAAAGTCTAACCTTAGAAATGGCCAAAACTAAGAAGTCTTTGGTTTCTRGCTCTGAGCACTGCTGCTATGCCACTAAAACCAGCAGTGAAGCAGGCAACAGCCRGAGCTCCTAGTTTTTGCCTATGGCACTCACTAAGCACAAGTGTTGGGGGGTAGCTAGCAAAGGAGTTGGAAAGGGAATGAAAGCAAATTGGTGAGAAACAACAAAAAACAAATGTATGCCTGCAGTCTGCTGAGCTATGAGGGCTGGGTGGYGTCTGTGCATGGGGATTTACTGTTAYACTGAGTCTCATAAGATGCYGGCCCCAAACACTCAACATTAGCAGACACTGTAATAGTTTCAGTTCCCCARATCTTTAGTTTAGAAATACACTTTRGTTCCTTACCATTTTGATCTGAGACTTGAGACAATTTAAGGCTTGCTTTTCCAAGCTTCCTTGGTTTCAGGTTATTAACTTTTAATTGCAAATTGAGATGATCTTGGAGTCGCCAGAGGCTGAGGGAAACAAGTCCCAAGTATTTTCAGCTCCTCTGGCTCCTGCCAATTGCTGCTGAAAGTGTTCATTCAAATGCTACTTAACTGAAAAGGGAGATTTTTGTTTCCTAAGGGAAGAACTGTGGAAGAATCATTCATATTAAAATCTCTTTTTGTTTTATTTTATGRAACTATGCTGCAGAGAGTCGCTGCACAAAGGAGCTCATGACTCCTGAAGACATTCCTAGATATGAATGTCTATAACAAAGGAGAGTTTAACCAGGGAATGGTGTAGGCTGATACTTTTGCACAGACTGCAAAAGAGAAAAAATTTCTAATGAATCATAAATAAGAAGATGAGATTTGTGCAGTTTATTATGAACTATCAGAAACTGCTTTTAATGGGAGTATGCCATGTGAAGTAGAGCGATGTCTTGGGATAACCACASCCATGTTTTAACTGACCTCCACTCCTTTCTTTTTAGGTGAGATATGTCTCTTGAGGGGCATGGTTTTGCTTAGCTGGTGGAGGTCTGAGCTGCCTGGTTATTTGCTCTCCATTGATGCACAACTGGTGCAGACCTGTGTCCTRTGGCAATCGCTACCAATCCGCTTCAGCAAAGCTCTGGAGGCATTTTAGCTCCATTCCCCTTTGCCCAAATCTGCTTGTTTTGATCATGCTTTGACCAGCTGCAGAACTATAAAACCACGGAGCCCCACCCCTCCACCAGCCTATATTCCCACAGGGAATATCCTGGGATAGTCTGAACTACCAATAATCAGGGCCAGTGAAATGGTTCCTGAGTCTGTTTTAGGAAACCGATGGTTTGGGAGCAGTGGGTTTGGGCTGGACTTAGTTCAGAAAAGCCTTTTTCAATGACCTTGATGGCCAGTGTTGCACAGACAGCTTCACCCTACCTGACAACTGGGCATAGGTTGGTGGGGTCCCRCTTGGAAGAGGCAGCTGGTCCTGGGAAGGAGAACTTGGGGTCTCTGAGCATGCTGTRTGGATAAAGCAGAATGGAGAAGGAAAAATACCCCCAAATTGTTTTTAATGTTGGAAATTTTGAGCAAATGCTTGCAAATACAAGTGAATTTTGAGCMCTTACATGAGGCAAGGGATTTGAGATGTGTATACAGCAGTGCTCACACAGTTATCTATTTAGGATAGTCCTGC
Organism: Eudromia elegans; assembly: GCA_003342815.1. Lineage (NCBI taxonomy): Eukaryota > Metazoa > Chordata > Aves > Tinamiformes > Tinamidae > Eudromia > Eudromia elegans. Next base: position 2,485,120 of record PTEX01000094.1, read on the forward strand.
TTCAAGCTATGGTGCCACATAAAAGGGGAGCACAAAAGCACCCATTTATATACTATAAACTTGTGCTGAGCATGGATGACACAAAGCCACTTCCYCAACAACTTTCTCCTCCCAAAATAGGATGTTTTCTTGCAGCAGAATCAGGGGCCAGGGCTGCATTTGCCAGCTCTGGCAAGCTAACAGCAGGTTCTYATGCCTGGCGAGCAGGGTTGCTTGTCAGTGAGAAAGTTTCAGGTGTTGCCAGCAGAGAAAAGGAAAACCYGAAACATGGAAATGCCTGAGCTGAGGACATAATGTGGTTTAAAGAGCTCCCACCGCGAGCCCTTGTTGCGTGTAGAGCTTTTGTTAGGCAGCACTTTTGTGGAAGCAGCGTGGTCCCTGTTTCAGCACTGCCTAGTGCTGGTGCTTCGGAAATGTCGAGCAACAGCTTTGAACAATAATGAAAATGGCATTTTTCATTTTTGTTGTTTTATTTTRTTTTTACGGGGCTGTAAAAGGCAGCGGCTCTGTTCTCTTGGGCGCCGCTCCTTGCGTCGTTTGTAGTCAATGATCCRGCTCCCTGCGAATCTGACGCTGTTCCACGTCAACAGCTTTTCTTCCGCAAACACAAGCGGTGGCGTTGATCCCCCGGCCGCCTCTGCCTGGAAAACTGTGGGGAGTCCGGCTTCATYCTTTCCTCCTCTGCAGACAAAACATGCAAAAAAATATTAAGGTGCTTTTTCTGTCTTAGCGGAGCCCGCTGCTGTSCAAAAATCCTCTTGAGTTAGCTGCATCTGCGTGGAAATATTCTCAGCCTTGAAATCCTGCTGCAGCATTTGTTTGCCCCGTCTGCTCTGCACAATAGCTCACGGTGCAGAACAGCAGATTAGAAATGGCTGTAATTGTAAGGACATCTTTGTCCTGACATCTTTGACTGACACTGACATCTTTGGCAAGGGTGACCAAAAATCTTGAACAGGCTAAACTTTCTGGAAAACTTGAAATAAAAGGGTCCGTCAGAGTAACTGATGGGGAATTAACTCTGTCTTGACTTTTCTGACTCTTTAAATAGCTCCAGTGCCCCATAATAATTTTGTATTACAAACTACTTGCAATGGGGACAGTTTGTTACTATTGCGCATCTCAAGTGGCAGGGTTAAATATTCACGAAATGTTTCACTAAGCTTAAAATTCCTAGTGTAAATATGTGCCAAGAAAAATAAAAATCCAGTTAGATAGCTCATAATAAGCCTTCCGAAACAGCTTTTACACACATCACCTCCGTAGAGTGGATGTTCAGTGTTAGCATCTGACATCAGTGTCCACCTCTTCATAGCTTSCTGTGGTGTCCTGCTGTCTTACAAACCTTCTCACTTGCGTAACTTTGGCCAGGCAAGAGGGCATCAAGTGAACCCACGGGGTTCACAGGCTGAGTCCAAATACTGCTGCTGCCCCTGACTAGACCCTGGGGTCATTGGTGGTAGGCTGGGTGTATTGATTTAAATCAGGAGGCAGGAAACTGTGGTTGACAAAGTGTGGTTTAAAGAATTGATTTTTTTCCTTTTTAAAAATCTTGTTCCATATTTTTTTTGCTTATTGTTTCCCCCATTCAGGAAAACTGCCAATGATTAAAATGTTTCTTTGTGGTTGTGCTTAGTAGGTGCTAAACATGTTACAGCCTTTTTGGTTTTCATTGTGAACACTGACATGCTTCACCTGGGACAATTCTAAGGTTTTTCACAAGAAATAGCCGAACTAATGCATTCTGTCATAGTGTGGTCAATGGAATTGCAGTTTTGCCCCAAATGAGTGACAGTATGACGTGCACTTGTCCAGTGTCTGTGTTCAATCTGGTTTGACTTTCGTGTTGCCCATCTTGCTGTTGGAACAGATTCAGTGGCTGTTCTGCAGAACCTCTYGGGGAGCAGCTCTCTGCCTCGCACGTCTTGTCTTCTGCTGTGAGAAGGAAAACATGGTTCTGAAATCCCTGATTTGGGGAGAAGTGAGCTGAAACCTCCTGCGTGACAAGCAGAAGGGTTCTCCCTACATCTGCAGGAGGGTCTGCTCTACCATTTGTGTTGACAGCAAACTAGTGCTGGGAATCTAGTGGGTGTTTTGGTGCTTTGGCAGAAAATTAAGCTTAAGTGCTTAAGGTTGGCCTTCATAAAGGTTGTTGTAACACCATCTGAGTTCAAGCAGTCAAAAATTAAGGTCAAATAAGCATTGTCYCYCCAAGCTGGAGGTTGAAGACAGAAYRGGAGTTGTGTGCAGTKAGTSTGGTGCAACGGTGTTGGGGCTTTAKGTGTGCTCAASCCAAAAGATTTCCACGGGCAAAATCAACTTGGTATCTTCCATCCAGTACGCCACRTAAGTGAAGAGATTCCTCCCAAGAGATTCATAACACTCCTATAMAAATCTTCTAAACTATAACTCGAAACAGTGAATCATTGAGAGGAGCTTTATTTCTTCCCTTCTTTGACACCAGTTGAGAATAAATGCTTTTTTYCCCCCATTTTTGCAGATACCAACTACTGACCATGTCAGCAGAGTACCAGGATGCYCACCTCGCAGAGGTGAAACCTCTGGTGGAAAAGGAGGAGGTGAGTTTTTAAAGCCTTTTTTTCCCCAGGTTATTTTTACTTAAATGTGCTGTGTTTCTTTTCCTTTCTTTCTCATTTGCTTTCCCATCCACTGTTTTCAGCAATTCTCTGCCCACAGTGTCTGAGTTCAGTGCCTGTCTGACCTTGCTCCATGATAATACTGCTCTGTGCTTCAGTGTGTTCTTGGCAAATACTTAACTGCAGTGCATAAATGGACCTATCAGCTTTTTGCTTGAATCAAAAATAAGATTTTTCTTCACAGTGATTAATTCTTGACAATAATGAATCTACTTTTCCCTACTAGAACTAGTCATTGCTCGCTTTCTGCTTCTTTCTCTTTTATCCCCTACCTCTGTTGCATAAACACTTCAGAAAATCATTTCCACTTAAGACTGCAGTGAAAAGGCTGGAGAAACTTTCAACACAGGTCCTTTGTGAAGGACATTGTGYAAAAGCAGAGCTTGTTTGGAAACCAGTGACAGCAGCGCTCTAAAAAGATCCCCTTTTTAATGCCAATATTGTTTGGTAGTTGCAAAGCAGATATTAAGCATAAGTGCCATAGCTGCTGAAATGTCTTTGTTTAAGTTCTTCAAAGAAATATCTTAACATTGTAGAACTTTTGGTGTTTCTACAGCATGTGGATGAGAAGCTGTATCTTGACAACAAACTCTATATGCTTTTATTAATGACATTAAGATTTGTTTATACGCAGAAACTGGCCCCACTTATTACTGTCACTCTGCATTAATATCCTGTGTGACCATTCTTAACAAGGAGTAAATGGGCTTAATATATTTTGAGAAAATGRAAAAAATGATTATCCTAAAGGACACTCAGCACATACAAAAATTAAAAGAAGTTAGTGTTGAGTGGGTGACACAACCTGAAATCACATCTTGGCTTGTTTTCTAAGAAAACTTGGCTAAGTTTTCTTTTATAGATGGGTCTTTTTTACTGAACAATGGTACAAATATATAGTCATCTACATGGATGTCTAGTGGGCGTCACATCCACTTATGTTCAACTTTAGACTGCACTAGAGCACACCACATCTTTTTAAGTACAGCTAGAGATCAACAGCTTAGTGAGATTAAAATCCAACAAGTTGCTCAGGGTTAAAAATGTGGCTTGCACGGAGTGCGCTCGTATCTTGTGCTACGACTTTGCAAACTGACTTCCACAAAGCTCAGCCAGCTCTTTAGATGTACAAGCCGTTGCCTACTCACATGGTCCCTGCTCGTGACTGCAAGGGGTACCGCAGTGCTGGAAGCTCAGCAGCTAAGGCAGCAGTTGTGGTTCGGATGTCTTCTGTCCTTAATTTACCTGGGCTTTCGGCACTTCCTGACAGAATGCTGGGCTCTCTTTTAGCTCTGTTTCTTTTCCAGGCTTTGGCTTCACAGCAAGTGTCGGCTTGGCAAGGTCGCTCTTCTCACCATATTTAACCATTCTAGTGGAAAGAGAGTTAACATGTCCTGTGTCGCTTCCTGGCTGGAGGTGGCTTTAAGGTGTTTCTCCTGTTGAAGATGTGAAGYATCTTAGACTATCAGAAATGGGAAGGATGATGGCAGAGATACTGGACAGTGGTGGGAAGCTGTCAGTAACGTTGATGGCCAATCACAGGTTCAAATGGCCCTCCCCATGTCTGGCCAGCCTCCCAARCATAACAAAGCCTGGTTTTGCCCAGGATAAAATCCTTCCCACCTTCCAAATTGCATAACCAAATTCCAGTAACGGCTGTGTAAGGGAGTTTCARGTGCCCTTTGCATGCTCTAACAAAGAGACCTTCCATCCTAGGGCGGATGGAAGAGGGCTGTCAGCTCTCTCGCGGTTGAAATAAGCAATGGAAAAAAAGTTCAATATTTTACTGTTCTGACTTGTCCAATGACTTTAGCAATAACTTAAGGTGTACTAGACTTAGTGCTTTTTTTTGCTGGTCTATATGCCAGTGTTTTACTGCTTTGACATCTGCTGTGAMGMATAAGTRKGTARAAGCTCTAAGGTGAATTTTTGTATYTGTGGCTTAGAGCACACAAGCCTGAGTGCTTATGTAAAAGCAGATTTCTGTAGCTGCGAAAGTTACTTACATGAATGTCTTGATCTCTTCACAGGCCATCACTCGCCTCCTTCCAGACTTTGATGTTCAGGCAAGTAAAGCTCCTCTTTTTCAATTTGGGTAAAAGAGAAACTGAATTAATATTTAAAAAAAAAAAAAAATCAAAGAAAAGTGATCAGAAATGGCTGASTGCTTGTGAGAAATACTGTTACTGTGGGACAGGGCTCAATTGGTTTTTACGTAATGATGTGAAAGGGACTGCAGGAGGCCTTTTTGTACTGAAGCTRGGAAAGATTCATCGAAAAGAGGTGAATGGATGCAGGCAGCTCTATTCTTGCTTCATGAGATTTTTCTGCAGTGTTACTGAAAGCAAAATATCCCTCCCTGTGTGGATATGTACACTTGCCCCAATTAATTTTCTTTCATTAGCAGTGAGTGTGCCTTCCTSTAAAGAYATGGCCCTCAATGTATCCCACAAAMGTTTCCCAATGGACACTGAAGTCTATGGAGCAGTAACAAGGCTAATCAATCAGTTTTATCCATGGCAGTAACTTCCATATGTTTATTTTCAGATAGAATATTGGTTTATAAAAATATACAATTGGGTCAAATGGTGGTATCCTACCTTCCCCATTTGTCATGCTTTGAAGAGTTGACTCCGTGARTGTCTTAGCTCTCCATCTATATCATTTTCTTGATGTTGGTCTCTTGRTTGGGAAGTTTTATCTTCTCTGGTTCTTAAGATGTAGCTCAGACAATGCACTGTGCTCTGAGCTGGGTTGAACTGAATTTGGAGAGAGCGACACAAGTGCACCTGCCTTGACAAAATATAAATGGTGAAATCCCTTCTCTGAGGCTGGAATGTGCATGTTGGGGAAAGGTGCTTGCTGGATAACTTTTATCGAGGGGGTGTAAAGAGGGAGGTATAGTTTGCAGGAATAAGGCAGGCTGTTGCATTTTTGCTTAGCTCTTGTCAGCTAAGTCTTCAGCTCAGCTCAGTCTTCAGCTACCTGCTGAAGGCTGTACTTGGGGGGAAGAAATACTGAGACAAGATGTGCTTTATTTGAGCCTTTATGCATTTCTGATTTGGTGCTGTGCAAGTAGGYGATAAAATACAGCACTAACTAAGCATCTTTTTGTGTTGGAAAACAGGGAAGATGGTTATTTTAGTTATTTCACTGGGAATCTTTCAGTGGCTCTCTTTTATAGCAAAACTATAGCTTTTTAATATAGCTTTTTATAGCTGTACTTAATACTACAGCTTCACCCTCATCTTTCTAATGATCTACTATCTGMAATCTTGGTAGGTGTAAGTTATTCATCTCTGTGTGGCTTCCTGCAAGCCTCTGCACAACATGTGAGATAATTGTCCAGACTCATTGCTTTTTCTAAATTAACCTGAATCCCAGATTAAGTTTTCAATAGGGAATGCTGCAATATTTTGGTTAAATATGACTAGAAGTGACCTGTATTTCATTTCTGTTCTTGGAGTGAATTTGCTTATTTTCTAATCTGTGTCTAGATGGAGGTTTTTAACTTCTGAGATCAAATTCTGTAAACCTTTTGTTTTTGTTTTTGTTTTGGATTAACTGTCATTAATCCAGACCAGTGGTTCTTGTYATTTAGCCTTGCTGTGCCAGCTCTTTTTTTAAAATATCATCCTTTCTTAGAACTTAATCCTTAGCTGTTCTAATTCAAGAAAGGAAAATGTGGAAAAACAGTCCCAACCCACTATGTTAAGAACGACCACTGGAAAGGATACGGGCTTATCTGTGTCTAAAGCTGCCCATAAYCTCCCTGCACATCCCAAAGTTCTGCAGCTGATGGAAGGGCACTGGTTGAAGCTGTTRAGAGCTTTSCTTGTGGAAGTGCAGGAGCCCCCAYGTCARCGAAGCTCCATGGRTGTATTGAATAAGTATCCTGATCCACATGCTGCCTCCTCAGGAGAGGGCACACCTGGTCAGAAAAGTCAGTGCTCAGTATTTGAGAGTGTGGAGCTGTTCTAGCACCTCTGTGTGGACATGGATGTCCACCATATAGCTTGCAATTTGCTCGTCCCCTTTGGGCTAGGTCAGGTTGAGTTAGCAACTTTGCCCGCTACTGGCTGCTCTTTCTGGGCTGCCTTGGAGGGGTTCTGGTTCCAAGAAAGACCTTTTTGTGAGTATTCAGATTTGCAAAGAAAGTCTTATTTCAAGTGCTATTTTAGACTGCATCAGGGTTCTTTTATTTTCCTGTTCTGGCCTATCTTCCTTCTCCTGGAAGTTTGCATTGCAAGGCTTGGTYATGGCTTTTCTCTCAAGGAGTTACTAGGGAGTGGGCAAGATAAGCGGAGTGGAAGAACCAATATCATCTTCCCATTGGTGCTGTAGGTATGGATCTGTGGCATCTACCTGAAAGTTTAAGTATTTCAGGTAATTTAAGTAATTCAAGTATAAAGTTACCTGCTCCATTCAATAAGGGAACATTYCTGCCCAAACATACCTGTTTTAGCACAAAAACAGCTGCAGGATGGTGTGCCCCGTCCTGTTTTATGCTGGTTCAGCAAAAACACTTTAATTGCCTTTGCAATTTAATGCATTTTTCAGCKCTCTAACTTAGTAGTGTCGGAGTCGGTGTGTATATTTACCCTTTGCATTTTGGAAGTGAGCAGTGCAGGAAATTGCTCTGTCCGTAGAGAGGCAAAGCTTTGAGCCATGCAGCAGCTCTAGGTGGCAGAGCTGAGTTGGTCCTCTGCCATGTGTGGTACTTGGTCTCCTACAGCCACCAGTGCCCTGGTGCCATTTTTGYCCTCCCACCTTGGAGGTGGGCAAGGATGAGCCCCCTTGCAACAGGAGACAACCCAGCCATTCCTTGCTGTGAGATTGAGCACGTGCAGTATAGGCTGCATCTATGATGCTTGTTCCCTTTGTAAAACCTAATATCTAATAATCTAATACAGCTGAAAYGAACCATTTCAGGGCAGAAAAAGCTAGAGGAGACGATGCTAAATAACTTCAGAGTAAGGAATTTGGTACCTGCTACTGCAATGTTATATTAAGAGCTCAGACACTTTTGATCAAGATATTGAGGGGAAAATTGAAAAACAGTAAAAATGAGTAGCTAGTAAATTAAACTTATGATTTGAATTTAGCCAAAGTATCCAAAATTTTATGAACTTAAAACATACTGTCTCCTAGCTTTTCTTAAGAGTTCTGAAGCTTTTCCCTCAGTTTTGTGCCAGAGAAGGGAATTGTATTTAACAGACATATTATTATAAATTGAATAAAAGCATGAAATGGGCTTTGAGGATTAAGTATATTTGAAAGCTTTAAAATAAGCATGATGAGGTGCATAGTTTTGAATTAAAATAGAAAATATGGAGTATTTAGTAAAACATGCAATGTGCATGTTTTCTTTTGAAGTGTTTAAAATACTTTCACTGCATATCCCCCATTAAGAAAATGAACAACAAGCTATTTGTAAACATATATCACAATTCATATCTCCCTTAGCTATGGTAGAATGGAGGGAATAAATGAGCTTTCCTGTGGTGTCAACTTGCAGATTGYCTCACTCTCCTAATCTCAGGACAAAATGATAGAAAATGTCACTTGACCAGAAAAAAAACGTACACAAACTAACCCAAAACTGCTTTAGAAGGGATCAGTTATTTTCAAACTAAGATAGCCCCTCTTAAATTGCATGTATCAAAAGCATTTTTTTGGTTTTTTTTAGAGCACTAAGAAAAGATTGTACCTCCCTTAACGTGAGAGAYGTGAACAGATGGCGAGTTGTCTTTATCCTTCTATCGGATTAGTGTATCTTGGATTTTTTTTTTTTCTAAGATAGTGTTTTAATACAAATCGGTTGGTGAAGAGCCTCTTACGGTCACGCTGATGTTGATTGGGATGTGCTGCCATCTGTTTTCGGTGCTCTACATTTTGAAAACATTCGTCTGCACATCATGTAGGCAAATCTCTTGAGTTCTGATAGGATCAGTAGAGGCGTGAAATAGTTGGTTTGACATCACTCCTCCCACACCTCTCCAAAAAAAAAAAGATTGAATTGGAAGGGTTTTTTTAGAAAAACCTTGTCACTATTTGTAGTTARGCATTTACGTTAATGGAAAATAGCCCAACCCACTTGATTACGTGAGTCTCATTGTAAAGGTGAAGATTTAAAGCAGCTGTTAAACTGACTGTTATTTATACCASTCACTGGTTCAGACATGCTCCTATTTTTAGTTGATAGTATAAACTGGACTCAGACTTCCAGATCCAGAAAAATTAGGTCCAGAGGTCAGTGGGATGTGCAGGTTCAAGTACCTTGCTTGGTCTATCCTGAACAGATCCTCTTTCATGCATGAAGTAGGAGGATACTCAATTGTGAAAGGTTCTCTCTTCTAGGAAAAATTATTCTGGGTTTTTCAGGGCTATTACTGAAGAGGTGTGGCATTCACAGCAAGAAACTCGTGATGATACAAAAGGCTTTCCTCTAAAGAGGATGTAATTTCCAAATTCAGCATTTATCAGCATTTATATTATTTGTATATTTATATAATAGAGTTTACTTTCATTACTGTTGCTGAGGTTTGTCAACCTACTGATGCTGCATCTGACGCCTTGGAAATACAGAATTAAGAAAGAAAATAGTACTAGTTATCCTAGAGCTATTGAAAATCTCTTTTGGTGTATAGTTTAACTAATATTCCTACAAAAGCTAATTGCCTGCCAGAAATGTTACCTACAATAACGTCAGTGTGTCTGGGCAGGAAGACTTTAGACTGAATTCTGGTTTATTTACTGAATTTGGAATTTGCTAARGTGGAGTTCAAGTAAGGTTTCGTGTTGTTCAAAGTCTTTTGCATACACACTGTACTCTTTACTCCTGGCTTTTAGGAATGAACTTGCTTCTGATTTAAATTAGAATTAGTTTGGGATATCTTAGCACTTGTGAAATCAAGATCCCAAAGGCACCTAGCTAAACAAAACCTAATGGGAACATGACCGACTAATTCCCGGGTTTGAAAGCTGGCACTTCCCATGCTATGTGGCACAGCCTTAGTTCATCTTTGATGTCTGAGCTGTGTTAAATAAGCACTTCTCCTGGTCAAACCTGCCTCAAATCCTATTTAAGAATGACGTCCTGAGTTAGTCTGGTTTGGTCTTTCGAGCTGGGCATTATGGGAGCCATAAGCCTATGCAGAAGAGCAGCTTGTCTATATAACCCAGTTTCCTACTGGAGTGAAGTAGAAAACCTGCTATTTCCTCCTCTGCCTGCCTGAATTTATCTGCTGGATTTATCACGCTGTTGTGCCTAAAGATGGTGTTGGATATGGAGGATACAGCCTACCTGTTAAGCAATGCAGTAAGTATGCAAAAGACTGAACCTCTGAAGAGATTTGGGAGCTGAACATTACTGTTTTGGCATAATAGAGTTCAGATAATGATGCCCAAGCCTGCCTAGGGGTGAGGTGGGGGGATTGTTGATTTGTGAGTGTGATCATGCCTTAAAACAGAAGTAAACAAGCAATTGCAAGACAAATAAGTATTGTGGAATAGTGTTGCCTAACATCCTTATTTTCAACAAAATCAGTTGTCTATTTTAAGTATCAAATCCCTGAGCTAGGAGTTGGACCAAGTTATTGCTTTGCTTCAGAGCCCAGAGGGACTCCTGGCTTTTTGCTGTGAAGGTGTTCAGAGCTGCATGCTCATGGCTTCTGTAGAACCTCTGAAGATTTGGGGCTAACCTAGACTTTACCTCTGGGCAAAGACAGAGCATGAAATGAGCCGGGTGAGCCCAGCAGTAGCAGGCAGTGCTGTAATTAATGTCCTATATGGATAGGAACGTTCTCACAAAGCATCAAGACTAGTGCTTATCTCTACACTGTTGGGTTGAACGTGTGAATGCAAGAACATCTGCTCTGATTCCCTTCACACTCATGGCAATCCAGCAGGTTCCTTAGACCCACCTTCATTTACATATGCAAAAGAAATGAGAACTGTTCTTTATGTCCTGGATATTGGTACCACCTGAATAGCACCTGACTTGCTGACACATCCAACAAATAAGACTAGTCAGGGGGTCTGTAATAATGCATGTGTTCTTACATTTAACGTTCATTAAACAGGAAAACGAATGCTAACTGTAACAAACGTCTCTAGGTTTCTTGCTGTTTCTCAGTCATCCCAACAACATTGTGGTCGTACTGCTTGTTTGCACTTGACCCTACATAACAGCCATCCCCAAAGTTAATGCAAGGCTCCACAGTGTGGAAACTGTGACAAATGCAGGCTATTTAATAGCAGTTTCTTTAAGGGAATAATATTTATTTGCTGAGTTAAAGGCTTTTTACTGGAAAATAAAGCTTTTTCTTTTGTCAAGCAGCTGGTACCTCTGCAGATACCATATACCATAGCTCTCAGCTGTCCTTGTTGTAGACATTGAAACACAGAGCTGGTCAGTCTTATCCTGACTTTGCCAAGAGTTAAAGCTGTTTCTTCTGCATCTGATTAGTGCTAGCAGTTTAAGCACTTTTGTAGCTGCCAAGGGTTTGGAGTAGATGAGTTGTGTGCAAAACACTTCCCAGGGTGGTTTAAAGGTGTTGGTATCCTGGAAAAATAAAAAAGCATCTGGGCATCAGGGTGGGAGGGTATAGAGGAAGCGGCTGTAGAGTTTCCCACTCATTGTGGTGGGAAATAAGAGCTCCTTGGAACTGAAGTCACTGGGCTGACCCCAGCTGGGAGGGTGGCACTATGGAGACAACTGGTAGGGCCAGGAGTGAGGAGCGTGCTGGGTTGAGCTCCTTAATGCGATCCCCCACTTGCTCAGACTCTCTGGTACATCTTGCAACCACCCAACACCGATATGCACAAGGAAACCTCTCCCAACTGCTTTAGCAGCCTGACATTTTCTGAGCTTATTTTTTCCTCATTTGAGCTGTGCTCCGATACTCACGGAGCAACAGYGAAGATCAAAGGTCTCCAGCGGGRGTTAGGCTGAGCACYTGTGCCAGCAGCTGACAGGTTCCTSTTCCTCCTTCTCAGGAACAAGATGTGGAGACCGTGCATGGCTCTGTCCATGTCACCATGTGTGGGACTCCCAAGGGCAACAGACCTGCCATCCTCACATACCATGACATCGGGCTGAATCGTAAGTAGACTTCYTATTTAGGTCTTCCTTGGTTTTCCATTTTCATTTGGGTACTTATAACCACTGTTGTAATCAAAGCTAGGGAAGAAACTGTGGTTAAATTCTTTCYTAGATCCTTGCTCATGAAAATATTAGATAGTCCTGTCTTTTGTAGAGAGGCCCAGCCCAATCCTCCTTTTAGAGCTGGTTGAGTTCTCAATTTTTTTTCTTGCCCCGTGCAACTCCCCAGAGTAATTAATTAGAAAATYTCACTTAAAATGCCAAGGGATCCATGGCAGTCTTTAGTGACCTTATAAAAATGCTGTAAAARTGCCCACAGGAGAAGACTGAGGCTGCTTCCAGCAGGACTGATCAAGATGCTGGTTCTTGGCTTACAGTTCTTCGGATAACTGATCTTGTGCTGCCAGGGAGATGCCACATCTGTCAGGTGTCTGCCTCGTGCAGACTACAAAAAACTACATGAATGTGGGCATTGAATCTTCAGCCACTACTTTAAAATAGAGAGATAAGGTGTTAGGCTTTGTTTCATCCAAGAAAGTAATAACCTAGTATCCAGATCTGCTCCAATTTATTCTTTTCACTGATGCCTTTTGCTTTTCACAGGTCACTRTTCCTTAATCAGTTATTAAAACTTTAAAACACTTCCAAATCTCTAAAGTCAAATTGTTGGAGAAGWWAAAAAAAAAGATATTTTATTCATAGGACAGACTGTTTTCTTGCCTGTTTTTAGTAGAACTGCTTTATTTTGGATTTTCAGTGGATTAGGGCAGGGCTTAATCTATATCTAATCTTTCATTAAGACTTTTTTCTTTTTAGACATACAAAGTCTATCTGGTGAATGGTTTTGATGAACAAAAGTTCTTCGCCTTTGAAATGGGAAGAAATTGCATATTCCAGAAGTAYTGAATTTTAACTAAAAATGTTTTATTGTTTCTAATGACTTTGTACATTTTGTAGCATGAGGCAATTCAGAAACACATACTCAATATTGAACAGTTTTCTAGGTCTCTAAGTACTACAGAATTCATGTTTTCCAGATGAGGAGAATGTGCTAATGCTCTCCCCATTAAACATCAGAAATCAAATCATCTCATAGTTTTGGGCCTAAAGCCTTAAATATTGCATTTGGGCATTTTTGTCTGGAGCTGTCTGCAGCAGCTGCCAGTGTAATATTTATCTTGTAATACTTGGGCAAGGGTACAAGACTCCTTCTCAGAGATGAATACTTTCTTCTCCATCTGTTTTGACATAATTCAAAGAAAAAATGACTAGATAAGTCAATAGAAAAAAAGAATTACCAGAGCCAAATCCTGGAGTGAATTCTCCTTACTGGGATTTATTGCTGGTTTAACTTTGAACAGAGAAGAATTCCTAGAGACTTGGGTGCACCATGCAAATACTTTCGGGAAGTGCCAGAACAACTATTAAGTAAAGGTCAGCTGGGCGTGAGGAAAGAGCTTAATTGTTCTTTTTTCTTTCTTAAGATAAAACCTGCTTCAATCCTCTGTTCAACTTCGAGGATATGCAGGAGATCACCCAGCACTTTGCAGTTTGCCATGTGGATGCACCTGGGCAGCAGGATGGAGCGGCRTCCTTCCCGGCTGGGTGAGTCACCAGGGACACTGCCTCTGCTTTCCCCGCTATCCCCTTGCTGTGCTTGGGCAAAGACTCTCAATCTGCRGCTTAATTAAAAAGAAAACACAAGTTGGCTTCTGCACTGAAATCCTGAGGCTCCACAGTTCTAAGTTACTGGAGCCCTGTTGYGTTTTTGCAGTTCACAGTAGCCTCTGGGGTTATAATTTCATGTTTAATCTCTGGCTAGACTGCTTGAAAAACAATTCCTTGACAGGTGCCACTTTAAATAAGGTCACCTTATTTTAACAATTTAATTTTGAGTGCAAGTACAGAATTAAATTGACTCGATAAGCAAGTTAATGGTTAGCTGCTGAATAGTCTCTTCTGTAAGTCAGAGATTTTGAAATCACAGAATGAAATCACAGACATTGAGAAATAAAACTGGTAAGWTGCATAAATAGATTCATGCCCCCTTGAGTGTGTATAACATATGATGCTACGTCTTGGAGGTTTTCTGTGCCATGACCATCGTCCTGGCCAAAAGGCTTGCCCTATTTAGTCAAATGAGACAGGTTTGCCATGAGATGACCCTTGGATAGGTTGACCTCCCCTGACGAAGGGAGCAGCCAGGGAGCCAAGGGAAGGAACAGTTGTTCTGTAAGAACTAGGTAKTAAGGAGCTTATATGTACTCCTATGGCGTGAGCTATTCTGTTTCCCTTCTTAATTTCTAAGCTGGTCTGATGCTACGGAGGTCACCATGGGCCAGGTTCTTGGCTTGTGTTAACAAGAGTGGCCCAGTTTTCTACTAGCAGGGCAGGAAAAGCTTTTTCCATCACTTCCCTTTGAATYTGTTTGAATTAAATGTCTTAATGTTCAGAATATGGGCATTAGCACTTATTACCAGAGTAATAGGGCAAATATGGTCTGTGCTAGTAAAGTCCACCACTTAAGGGCATCATCATGGTATCACAGAGAGTTGTAATGTCTCTGAGCTATCTGGGATTTTGTCAGGACAAAGTTTAGTTTCTCAATAGCAAATACTAAGAGAAGATGATAATTTRCTGTTCATTCTTCTAACAGGTAGACTGTACCTAAAGCTTCTCTGTACCTTTGGTCTCCTTTTTCCTCAGCTCTATCTCTYTCTTTTTGAAGATTGTCAGAGATTAGGAAATCAGTCCTGAAAGACAAAAAGTAGAAAATAAAGATGATTTGTGAAGCTGGCATCATTTTTTGACATATTCTTCTTTAGCCACTGCTTTGGAATTTGTTCCCYATTAAGAATCAACTCCAAAGTTTCGTAGAGCTGGTTTCTGTCTGAACTTACAGTTTTTGTTCAAGTCGGAAATGCTGTAAAAATACTTACTCATGGTAGAAACTTAAGACTAARGTATTTAATAGGTGTAGGGAGAAAAAAGACTGCTATTATCCAAATCAGGATGTGAAACAGATTGATACCTCTTGAGCAGATGTTCTCCAGCTACTTCAGGGTGATTTTCTTTTTCCTTTTTGCTGCTCCATTGGGATTTTGTTCAAAATTTCCTCCCATGAMAATTTCCTGCTGTGCAGATGAGCAGAAGCATTGATTTACAGCTGGTTTTATATAACGTCAACAGCTTCATAGCTTTCTCTATGACTTAATTTTCTCCAGCAATACTAATGAAAAGCTGTCCTCGTTTTAAAACTATAGGACCTTGTCCTTGAAAACAAATGTGCAAGTTATTTACAAAAGATCTTTCAAGTCATTTTCCAATCCCATTAAACCTTTTCTATGGGGAACCAGAAATATAAATATGGTGCATGGGGCCAGAAACAATTCTCTGAAGTTCAAATATGTTCATAGTTATGAAGGGTTAACTCTTTTTGGAAGAGGCTCATTATAATATGTTTTGCTTTCAGCTGGAACAGATATCTGCCATTCTGTAATGCATATAAAGTACCCACTTGAATACAGTCACATTTCTGCTAAAGTACTCATTAGGATTTGTTCCTCATTTAAATATAGTTCATACTGTTACTCATCTGATAGCAAACACATTTGGCATTAAATCTAGGGTGACCAATATGTCCCTAGATGCATCAATCCACTGAAAGTGATATAGTAAACTCAAGAATATGTATTTCTTGTAGGTACATATACCCCTCCATGGATCAGCTGGCTGAAATGCTTCCTGGAATCCTGAAACAGTTTGGGTGAGTGCAGAATTCCTMTTTTCCTGATTTTTCTTGTCTTGATGCTGTTTTAAAATGTCAGTGTGGCACAGCAAGGATCAGGGAAGAGCTGGTACTCTTAAGTACCTGCAGCTTTGATACGGTTATCTGRCATTTTGTTTGACAGAATTAGCTACTTTTCCAACTTTCCCCTTTATGGCTGGATTGCTTTCATCTATGCATCCAATGGGGATTTTTTTCTTGCTTAATTTTTTTTCCCAGAGATGCCTGTTTGTTTTTAAACAGGAAGCAATTTAGGATGAAATCCCCTGTGCCTAATTCAGGGGCTTCCTCCAGCATTTTCGCTGCATGGCCCTGACAAGGGCAGTGCACTGGCAGTCTCTTCCTCCTGCTTTGGCAGCCTGCGTTTTCCTGTGCGGTCAGCAAAGAATTCCCATCCAAAGACACTTAATGGATTGTTTGAGGGTCCTCAGAGGTCAGTCCTGCCTCCCACAGCGGAGGGACCCAACAGCAGATGCCAGATTGTGGTCTGCCCTGGTGTCAAAGGTGAGGGGTTCGTGACGAGTTTAGGCAGATCCTACTTTAAAGCTTAACTTGAGCAGGAAGTGAGAAAAGTGCCCATGCTCCCCAAATAAGTGCTCCCAATAGGCACTCAAGGAGGTTTCAGATTGAGCAGAGAAAACATGGAATTCCATGCAAAGCAGCCTAAATAGGCTTGTTGGCTGTGGTTTTAGTCTCAGGGTAGTGTCTTGGTTAAGGCTAGATCTAGATATACTCTGTCCCACCTATTATTTTTATTCAGCATACAAATCAGCTGTTAAAGCACCTTGGACTGATTTACCTCTCCACTATCTTAAAAAAAAAAGGTTTTATTTTTGTTTGTGTATATTTTTAATGCTAAATATAAGGCCAATGATATTACCAATTCTTTTCTTGACTGATGGGAAAAAAATATGCTATCATAATCTCAGTACCTTGAAAATCTATTTAACTAGAGGGAGCTTCCAAAATCCAGTTTTAATAYTGCTAATGAAAATGAAATCTATCTTCAGGTAATCTGAAAGCATGGTGTAGACTGTTTTATTTTTTTCCCCTGGCCATTTTGTCCAGTGTTCCATTTCTTTTCTAAGGCCTTGGAGCTGATGATTTAAACCCTATCACAGTTAATGCAAATATTTGCCCTGTCTCTGCCCTGTTTAGTTATGCAGGTTAAACCTAATCAGCATGGTGCCTGGATGAAGCGAGAGCTCCATGCCAGCCCTTCCCATCAGGGATCGGTGACACCGTTTGGTGGCTGCACCATGCAGGGCAGGGGCAGGCTGGGGACGGGGGCTTTGTATTTACAGTTGAGATTTCACAAGTCTTCTACATTTTCCAGGCAGGCAGCAGTCAGAAAACCCTCACCCTTCCCATTAGAGTTGCTCAGYGTATTTACCTTACGATAAGCTAAAATGCCTGCTGCACAGCATTGCATGAGAGTCTGCGTCCCATGAGGCCACCCAGGCACTGAAGGGGCCTATTGAAAGACCAGCTTGGAAGGGGAAGGCTGACAAGGGTGGGAGATGTATTTGTTTTCAGTGCTCTTAAGTATTTCCCTCTTCCCTTGTATTTCTGTGCAGGCTGAAGAGCGTTATTGGAATGGGAACAGGAGCGGGTGCCTACATCTTGACTCGATTTGCTGTAAGTTTCCTTAAAGCATTCTTGAACTTAATTTACTGGACATGCTGTGGCCCCCGTAGCTTGTGCAGCTTGGACTTTGAGTGAAATACCGTGAGCTGCGRGATAGCTCATCCAGGAGATCTATTTTAAGGCCTGGGCTCTACCCAGTTCATCTACAGAAGGTTTTTTTAATGGGAGTTCTCTATTTAAACTGAGGGTGGAGAAGAAGTCAAATCTTAATGTTCTCCAGCTGCTGGCTGAATTGCTGTAATGATTTTTTTCCCCCCATACATATGCYTATTTTATGCAAGATAAAACTAAACCTGCCACCACCATTCCTTGGAGATGATTTGCTAATTTAAACTTTATGCTGACTGGCAGCTCGCAGAGAATACGTGATGGATCTTAACTTTTTCTTTTYCTTTTTTCCCCCCACTCCAGTTAAACCACTCGGATATGGTGGAAGGATTAGTTCTCATTAATGTAAACCCCTGTGCTGAGGGCTGGATGGACTGGGCAGCAACTAAGGTAAGCACTTGCAAGTTAGCAAAGTCAATCATACCATGAACATGCTGAGCACAAGACGCTGGRCAAGCTTGTGCATTAAGGAATGGCTGCAGATGGAAAGTACTGCTAATTCCTTTTGAGTTTGCTCTTGTATTTACAAACCTACCTGCAGCACTAGCTAGTAGGGCTAGTGATGAAATTAAGTACTTCTAAGAAATGGATATCCTTGGTACAATGAGACTACAGGCCATGGCTATGGTTTATAGGAGCTGGTGACTGGGGATGGGGAGGGGAAAYTTAACCAGAACACAATTTAGATTTGGATATAGCTTTCTTCCAAGTAAATTTCAAGCTTTTGATTCTTTCCTGTGGCTTTGTTTACCAGCAYAGTCCAAAATGGGAACTAGAGCACTGAAAAATGCTCAAAACAAATTATTCCAGGTTTTACTGAACCATCTGAGCCTTAGATGTTAAAGAGACTTAAAAGAGCATTGGTTGCAGCAGCTGTAAACAGATTGTCTAGAATTTTAAGTGAAAGCTTATGGATCAAAAAGCTTCTGTTAACTACATTCATTTGCAGTTGTAATCCTACAATGTGGCAAAGCATTTCAAAAAAATCCTTGGAACTTGTGTGTGACTGTCTTACATTACTTGCTTTTTAAGTGTTTTAATACATTAGATGTCACTTAAGTGTTTTGATAGGCTAGATATATCAGGATAAGGTGATGGAAGACACTTTGTGACACTGACTTGTGTTCAAGTGAATAGCAGTTGTGAAAGATTAAAAAAGAGTACCCAAAATTACATGGTCATCTTTTTAACCACACACACATATACACTGAGAGGAAACACACTGAAAATGCATAGGGTGATATTTATAACAAAAACCTCATAACACTAAGAGAAACTTTCCAGAGCAGGAATGCAGAATTGTTTCAAGTCTGTTACACTTTTTAACAGTCTTACATAACAGATTATTTTGGCAAGTTTAATTGATCCAGAAGTATGTTCAGTAGCTGTTCTACAATGAGCCTCTGAAGCCTGTGAGTAGGCTKGTTTTGGTTATCTCTTCCAGTATCTCACTTTGCTTAAACTCTTTCATATGTCTATCTCTGCCTTCCATCTATGCAGGCACTTAGGCACTGCCAACCCTAAGTCTAAAMTTGGTGGCTTGTATCCTTCTGTCCTTGAAAAGCAAGAACGTGTTTTGGGACACGAGCTCCATGTCCCTTAGGTACCGTCTCCAAATATTATCCATGTGGGTTGTTAGGGAGGAAATGGAACATTTTAGAAAATTATATGCATCTGGCTGGATTACCCAGTGTTCTTGCAGGGAGAAATTCCGTTTGTGTATATATATGGCTAATAATGTGTTCCCTCCATAGCCGCAGTAGTAAATACACCCTATGAGAACAACTCAAACATAAGCAATGCCAATTACTATGGTTGGATTAGGGAGGAAATTGTCACTCCAGTATATTGCACATATAGGAACTATGGTAAAACATTCATTTGTTTAATTGTAGACAGTAAAAGTCTTCCATTGCTCAAGGAGTGTTTTCATACCAAACACTTAAATCTCACTGTTCAGATTTCAGGTTGGACAAATGCTTTACCAGACATGGTCATTTCACACCTTTTTGGAAAGGTAAGCACGTTCAAAATGTTCCTATTGCATATTCAATCATCCATATTTCCCTCCTGAAGCTGGAGGAAGAGGAGAAAGTTCCTTTCACAGCAAAATGCAAAGTTAAACTTGTTAGACTGCATATTTGGGCTAGTGGTAGTGATCCCAGTACTTCAGAACTGGTGTGAGGCAGTGAGGCTTGCTGTGCACCTCAGTCATGGCAACACTTGCAGAGATAATAACTACCTGTTTAGATAGCTGATACATAGACATCAGCAGGCGTGATGTGTCCTCAGGCTCTAGGCAGAATATGCCCACCAAGTTTGGTAATGTAATATACTTGTAACTCTGGAAGAACTAGTTACTGGTAGAAATTATGCTCTTTGGCATAAATCTATTTCAATAGGAAGTGCTCTACTATTTTTTTAAGGCTACATTGCTTTGCTTGAAACTGCTAGCAGATGTAATGGAAAACAACACAACAGAACAAGGAACTAATCTATAAAGATGGTAGTAATAAGCTTYTTGAAAATGTCAGTGATTGAAGTCCTTGAAGCTTAGTTATTTACTATTGTGAAACTGAGTTCCACAYGTGTTCATAAGCTTTAAGCATCTGATTCATCCTGAAAACTTCTTACTCTGAATCTTTTCTGCTTTTAAAACCTCACGTGTTTGAATGTAAACATCTGCAGTACCACTCCCATGTTTTGCAATTGTAAGGTCTTGATATTACAATGTACTCAAGCCATGAACCAAAAACAGCAGTATGAAAATTGGGAAAAATGTTAATTCTGGGTAATGCCACTGACTGTGAGTTGTYGCTTCCTTAAAGAACTCCTGTTGAATAGATATGAGTCTGATAGACAACTGCTTGCCATGTCTTCAGGTCCTTGCAGGAAATAGACCCTATTCTGAACCATTCTGTCTTCCCTGTAGGATGAGATTCACAGCAACCATGACCTGATCCATACTTACCGTCAACATATTATTAACGATATGAATCAAAACAACCTTCATCTTTTTGTCAACTCTTACAACAGGTGAATGCATTTATCTGATTAACTGAAACCGTCTGAAGATGTTGTCCAGAGTATCTTAGGCATCCTGGGTGTTTGCTTATGGGAGAAGGTCCTTATGCAGTGTGGGCGAAAAGGTGGACTTGGACTGGATGAAGMAAGTGGTATTAGTTTCAGTCTAAAACTGATTATCCATCAGCAATGGAGGCTAATATAACATTAACATGTGAACGTTTGCTTTCTCTGAAATGGATGAATATGGAAATACTTCTAAAATTTTAAGTGGACCAAAAACTTTTCCTATTTTTTTTAGTCGTCGAGATCTGGAGATTGAGAGGCCTGTTCCTGGAATAAGYGTTGTCACACTGCAGTAAGTACTGTATTTCCTGCTGTTTCACCTGTATATGATATTATCTAAGACTCTTAGCCTGTAGATGGATTGCATGCCCACTCCAAAACTAGCTATCTTGCTGTGCTTAYGTGCTAGCAAAAGCTCTTGAAATTTAGTCTAGGAGACAGAGGTTCCTGCAAGTCCACAAGGGACTCTATTAGGAAGACTTKTCCTCTACAGACATGAAGTTAAGTAGGGCCTGTCACTTGCTSTGTGTCTACAGATTTGGGCTTGGAGAACTTAGTGCTTGAAAAGTAGATATACTTAGCTGAACCTGGAGATCTGTCCGAGTTAAGGAAACTTATAGACTTGAATGCCTATAGCCGTATGTATGCAACTAAGAAATGCAATAAAAGCTACAAAAAATCCCCAAACTTCATGCAGATTAAGCAGATATGGAATGGTTATCTACCAGGTTTTCTGGTATCCAACCTTTTGCTTTTGCTGCAATCTCACCACAAAACCTTCAAGTCCCACTGCCTGCACAGTTGATCTTGGCTGTGCTCTTCTGCCAAACTGGATCAAATCATATAATAGGTCCAAAAGTTGAAGGCAGCAGGAGGGTAAGGTTTTGGTGTTGATACCTACCTACATTCATTTACTTACACACAAGGCATATGGGGACTAGAAGGCATGATTGCTAAGAAGTCAGGAAAACAGCAGGTTCTTATATAGGGTACTAGAGAGTGTCAGTAGGCCTATGTCCAATATGATGTGTTTAAGGTGTCTGGAACACAAAATTGATCCTTTTTCTTAGTCTTAACTGTCTGTTCCTTCCCGAATGAAGGTTAGTGGAAGTTTGGGCTGGCTGACAGAAGTAACACCCATTTCGTTGCTTCCTTGCAGATGCCCTGTGCTCCTGGTGGTCGGCGACAGCTCCCCGGCCGTGGATGCAGTGGTGTGTACATGGAGCAATCCATAGCAGTGTACTCTTTGCTGTTCAATTTAACCTGTATGCRAATCAGGAGGCTGCGTGAGCCTGGCAGACCTCACACCCAGGCTATGGATCCAGCCCCGATGGCCCTCTCTTCAGACCACTGAAAAATACCATTTTTCAGAGCATTTTGTTCCCTTCGCCTGCCTGCCACTATTTAATAGCTGCCGTGTTAGAAGCAATTGCCACAGCAGTTCCACTGAACCGCAAATATTTTCCTTTAGAGAGGGATCTGTTGCTGGCATTTGAACTTGTTCTGTGGTGCTGGAGTTCTGCCCRGTGTCGCTGTGGAAGCGAGGAGCTTCTTTTTGGCCATTATTAACCAGCCCTGGATGATGTGATGACTTCAGATGTTGTGCCTTAATGGGCATGGCCAAGCGTCTGGTCACTGGCCATATGGCTGCTAACCATTTGGCACTCTATCAGATAACCTCAAGYGGTGAGATAAACAACAGTTTTTGCCAGGAGAGTCCCAGCAACACATTAAACTCCCATAAATTCCCATATAGTATCATTTTATAYGAAAAAATAGTCAGAAATCTGAAGCTGGATTTACATCTGTATTTATGTATGCTTAAAGAGTCTTTATTAAGAAACCTAAGGTCCACARTTTAATTCATACTAAGCTTGAAAATATGATATTTCATCCATTTTAATCTCATAACTGATAAATGTTGTCTTGTATGTAATGTCTCATACTACTTTTCTCCAATACAGGTTGAATGTAACTCAAAGCTGGACCCAACAAAGACTACACTGCTGAAGGTAATAGCAAAAGCTGATTTTTACACTCAAATATTCCCCTCATTTAAAATCAGTCAGATCACCTAAGAGCAGAAACAGACTAGTGAGAARTCAGAGATTGATTATTAAGGGAGGTATGGGGGATTAGTCTGAATTGTTGTGACTTGGAAGGGTTATTCCTTTAAGTAAGAGCATTCTAGTGGGATGAACCAATCTGGGGGCACTTTGACATGGTTACCGACAGGAAATTTTCCAGCTCCATTTTAAAACAGTAGAAGTGAGACATGAAATGCTCAGTATTTCACATACCCATAATGAATTTGACTAGAGCTGGCAAAGTTGATCTTGAGGTGTTTGGAAAGGTTTGAAAAAGCCTTCATCAGACTGGAAATGCAAACTGGTTCATTCTGGTTTTGTGCCTGCCTCTCTCAACAAGAGGGTAAGATGAATAGATAGCTGATACAKCAGCTGTGGCTTTGTCATCCTGTCTGACACAAATATGCTTCAGGATAAGTAAAATATTTCCTGTGAAGCTGATAAAATGGGTTTCCAAACAGCAAAACGCCCTGCAAATGCATTAGCTGACACTTGATATTCAGAGTGTGGGTCCAGTCTTCAGTTCATTACTAGTGAAGTAAGATGTAATGAGTGTAATACCTCACAAATGGTGAAACTACCTTTGCTCATGCTTCCCCTGGGAATGTCTAGTGCCTACCTCTGTAGGATTCACTTATTGAACTACTAAGTGCTAATAAGCAGTAGGTTTTAGGGTTGTTTTTTGGATGCTTTTATGGTCCTAGCGCTGAGAAGTTACCTTCAACACAGAGATGGCAGACTTGCCCCAGGAAAAAGAGCTCTGACACTCTCAAATGCTGTCGTGGTGGTCGGCCTTTGCTCAGTCTGAGGATATAGCTGATGCCAGATGTTGCTACAGGACTGTTTTGCTGCTAGCTAATCCTAGATAGGATTTGGGGTTTCCTGTAATTCACAAGTCTACTGTTTTCGGCTTGTGGTGTCCCTTGGAACAGAGCTGTTTTTGTTGGGTTGACTTTGAGGGGTGGGGTGGCAGGAAAAGTGAAGTGCTCCAAAAATATTGCATKCACTCAGATTGGCTTTTCTAATTCGGCTTTCCCTGCTTCTCTTGGCAGCTTTGACTGTTGCTTGCTGTCCACAGTCTCAGCAAATCTCTTTTTCCCTCTCACGTCCAGCACTTAGGTGTTTGTTCTCTCCCCGGTTTGCCAGGTTGTTCAATACCTCATCCCACTATTGCAATGCAGAATTGAACCCCTAGCCAGAACTAATAGTTTGGTTTCTAAGRCACTGGGTAATCACTTCCTAGTAAAAACATTCATCTGTAGCTCTGGCCGATGGCTCTGCCTGAGGGTCAAGACACTTGTGGGATTTCTGGGGTGTAGTCCTAGGTTTTTTAGACCTTTCACTACTTGCTTAGGTGCTTTGATCTATGTATGTTATTCAGACAACAAAAGGAAACATTCTTGTGCCAGATATCCAGAAAGGTCATTCGAATATATCCTGAGCTTAAATGAGTCCCTCTGGCATTGCACTGACCTGCTGTTCTCTTTCCCGTTTCAGATGGCTGACTGCGGGGGGCTCCCTCAAGTTTCCCAGGTACAAGCTGACCCACGGAAATCCTCCCAGTCCTGYGCTGCAGCTTGTCAGCCTCCAGCAAATGGGTGTTTTCCTGTAGGGTACTTGCTGTTCCCAAAAGTCAGCCAAAAGAATAGTTATGATTTCACCAATCATGATGTCAGCCGGTCATCTGAGCTCTTTTTCTTTAAAACCAGTGAAGCACAAAATTYAGATTCAAAAGCAACGAAATTTCCCATAATTAAGCATTGACTAAGTAAAGGTCTAAGGTGGGAATGTGCAGATACTATTTTATGCTTATCTACTAAGCTAACATGGATTAAGGTTAATGCACAAGCATTTTAAAAACATTCTTATTTGGACTATTTTTAGGATAGGTCAGGAAAGTGGGAGACAGGAAATAACTGCACTGTGTTCTTGCATGCACTAATCTGGATTGGCTGAGAATGAAGTTTGCTCTCTTACAGTGGTAGGAAAGACTTTTTAAAAAATCACCCAAGAATATGTGCATTGCATCTGGGCTCTCGGCATTCCATTCCTTGCAATGGTTCACCTAAAATTATACCGAAATATAAGCACTATTTGCAAGCTCAGTAATTGAGGTTGAGACTTATTTGGCTGCTGTGAGAGTAGCACCAAAAAAGGGTGCATTTCAAGACTATCAGTCATGTAATTGTGCTTGCATATAACTGCATAGCTTTTTGTTGCCCTGCAAACATAACTATCAGCTTGGAATAGCTGAATTTGTTCCCTGCTGATTAGGAGTTGCCAAATTACTGACCCGTACAAACTGCCTTGTATATTTTGTAAGGCYGGTTGTTTTACTTTGACTCTTCTGCCTCAGTAACTGCGTTAGCAAGCTTGGGCTGGGCTTAGACCACTTGCAGCCACTTCTCCAAGTAATCTTATCCAAAATTTCCTTAGAATTTTCTTCTGTATAAATGAAAGTTTTAGRAAAATTCAGTAGAATCCAGAGACTGTTTAGGGTTCCATAAGCATGTATGTTCTGTATTAGGTGGCAATGTAACTTGCTAAGTGCTGCATATATTAAAAAGGTCTTTTCTTTTGCAGCCTGCAAAACTTGCAGAAGCCTTCAAATATTTTGTTCAGGGAATGGGCTACAGTAAGTATGAGTTTTATTTATTTTTTCATGCTATCAAAACTTTATGTGAATCTAAGCATCCAGAAATTCTGATCCCAGGCRCACATTTTTAACCCTGACAGCTTTGCAGGTGCAATAGGAAAAAATACCTATGGTGTGTGGTGGAGGGGTTTGCTGGCCAGATGGTGTTATTAATTAATGGAAAGCTTTGTAGATAGTCTTATATCAGCAAGTAGTTCTCTAATGTAAGACTGAAAGTATTCTTTTGTGTGTGTGATTTCAAGGCATCTAGTCTAATTCATGTTTTCTGATATATACATCCTCACATGTAAATTCTTTAATGAAGAATAGAAGGGAAAGTCCCTGCAAAGATGTCATTAAACAAGTTTCAAAGAGTGCAGCAGGCAGAACTTGTTCAAGTTCAAGCTCAAGCTGAATATCTATCTCTAAGCATRTAACCCMATTTGAGCCTGCGACATGGATAATATTGCATTATTGCTGWGCTGCAATGTGTCCCCTTTTGGCATCTTCCATTTTGCTCTGTAGTTCAGAAGTTAATTTTKCACAATGTTGACCACTTTCAAGCTGAATCTAGAAAAAATTGCYCCTTTCTGTGCCAAACTTAGAYTTGCTTGCTAATCAGATTGGACTCYACAAAAGTCAGGAGCTTATGTGGGGTTTTATATGTGATGCAAGCCATGCAGAATCACAGAATCTTTAGGGTTGGAAGGGACCTCTAGAGATCATTTAGTCYGACCCCCAATGCATGCTGTCCTTGCTCACAAATATCTGAGTTACTTTGTCTTGACACTCTGAGTGGATATTTGTAAGAGTATCTCCATATTGCATCATGGGGGATGATTCATATGCTGTTCCTTGCAGGCCTCATTAACTGTCCTCTAATTGAGACCTCTTTAGCCTGTAGCTGTCTGTAGTTCATGTGTGTGCTCGTGACCTCTGCTGTTGTATAGGTGCCCTCCTGCCTGCRCTGCCAGAAAAGATTAAGCCCCTGAGAATAATAACGAGTTGCCTTCTGATGAGTTCTGGTGTGTTGAAGCCACAGTGTCATACCACAGCTCTGTCCCACATCCCTCAGCCAGAGTGACTTGGCCTCCTTGACCAGTGGTGCATCTACACATGAGGCTAACTTGAAATCTGTATCTTGTCCAAAGGCTTCTCCAAGGGTGGTTATGGTTGGAGGTGATGGTGGGGCTTCCATTCATGCTCATGAAGCAAAGTGTTAATAAAAGACCCTCCTTCCAGTCCCCTCTGCCAGCATGACCAGGCTGATGAGGTCCCGTACGGCATCCGGCTCCAGCGTAACCTCTTTGGAAGGCACGAGGAGCCGGTCCCACACCGGGGAGGGCACAAGGAGCCGGTCCCACACCGGGGAGGGCACGAGGAGCCGGTCCCACACCGGGGAGGGCACGAGGAGCCGGTCCCACACCGGTGACGGCGCCAGGAACCGCTCGCACACAGACACGCGCATCGAGCTGACGCCGAACTCGGCGAGCAACGCCGAACAATCAAGCCCCAAGTCCATGGAGGTCTCGTGTTAAGCGCGTGCGGGTGGCTTAAACTGATCGCACTTGGGAATATTAACGGATACMCCCCGTGTATCACAAAGCATAACTGGTATTAATCTCGAGCTTTTTCCGTAGGATGAACTCTGTTCACCAGGGTCTGACAGGGACCAAAGAAAAGAGGCATCTCATTTGCTCTATCTCCTAATTCAGACAGTTGCTGCTATTGTACCCTCCTTCAATGGATGCCAAATTCTAAGGGATACTTGCCAAAAGTTGATGTGGTTGTAAACACTTCAGAGTCGAAGCAGACTCGCTTAATATCCTCCTTAAAAAATCAAAACTGTTGCATACCCCTTTATCTCTTATTCTCTTGAAGTAAACTGGCACAATTTGAGATGAGTTTTAGAGGAGGGGAGAAAAATCACTATTATGGATGGCTTTTTTTAAAAAAGGGAGACAAAAATGCATTATGGCCTCATGTTGAAGGAGTTGAATTCACTGTATATAGCTTAACTTCAAATGATAGAGAAGTTAATGTATCGTGCATTTATAGGCCTTCTAATTAATTAGTATCCAAGCCTGTTTTCCTATGTACAATAATATAATACTAAAATAGGCCGTTTCAATGTGACTTTGAGATGAACTAAATCTTTATGCTTTTTTATTTCACTTTTTGGAGATTTAGTTCCCATCTTCCTTTTCCCCTCCCCAGACAAAAAAACCTGCTTAGACAAAAGAGGGCAAGATTCAAATGTTGTAAGCGAGGTAGCACTTCCTTTTGGGGACCTTGGGCCAAAGGGTTTACAACATCTCAAGCATTGGCGTAGTCTGTGAACAAGTAGAGTAGTGGTAACATGCCAGCAGAAGAGAAGCAGCTTGATTTCTATTTCAGACAGCTTCTTATCTTTGCAGCTCAAGTTTTTGTCCAGCACAATTGTAATCATAACTCCAGAATTCAGTAAGCAAAGCCAGACCCATCTGTTCTTYGTCAAGAGATGAATAACTGTAGGATGGTGTGTAATTAGATACTGTACATTCAACTGCCACTAATTACCAGATTGGGAACTCTGATTAGACTTGCTGGTGCTGAGCAGTGTGTTTCTCAAAGTGATGGAACCAACAAAGCTCCAGAGAAATAGGGCGTTTAATGGTTCTCCATCTTTATGTGGCCTCCTGCAATCCTGGGCTACTTCTGCTTTGGTTGCTAGGGACTTGATATCTCTCTACCAGTCAGATTGTCACAGTTGGGTGTTCTTTAGTTTGTCCTTCTGTATGCAGCGGGGCAGGTTGACCTGGGCTCCCGTGCGTACTCGCGGCATTGCAGTCCTCTCGTACATGAAAACACAAACACCGAGCAGTTAAATAGCAAACGTTAATGCTTTGGGATTGCTTATCCAGAAGAACACCATCTCCATTACTTTATATTGACTAACTTCAGCTCTTGTGTAGAATATCCATAATGACTTGTGAGAGGAACAGACAATTTTGAGAGAGAATAAAGCTATTGTGTAAAGTCTATCAAGAAAAGTTTCTTAATGAAGTATTTGTATTTATTTCAAAACAAATAAATTTGTAACTTTGCAAAGTTTTGTGTCTTAATCTTTTGCTATGAAGGAATGTATTCTTTCTCGCCCTTTGTTGCAATTAACTTTATTTTCTTGCTCCTCTCTCTGTTACTGTATTTCTAAAGACTGGGCTAGGTTGACTTGTTGTGAGAATCAGACTGCTAACTTCAGAGGCACAAAGGGGTAACAATGCTCTCAAGTCTTGAAAGGACTCACAAAATATGAGGAAAACCTACAGATGCAGGAAATAATTAAGCCATTGTTTTATTGTAAGCAGAAGTGMAGTCTTCCCTTCTAATGGCCATCTGAGTGCTGGTAGGTCCTTCTGCTCACCTTAAGCGTTGTTTGCTTTGAGTTGATTTCCTGTTAAGAGTATTAGCTGTTCTCATGGACATAGGCTTCCCTTGGCTGATGACTGTGCCTGGGAGGTTTGGGAAGATCCCTTCCATGTGCTGAAGGGATGCTGGGGAGGACTGCTGTTCAGTATGGGGACTAGGATAGGAAATACAGAGCCTAGGCACCAAAGTGTCTTGACTTTGCTTTCTGGATAGAAACCTTGCTAAGGATGTGGTGTTCTTCCCTTGGGGATGGGGCTTTCAGGGATAAGGGGCTTTGTGTTTTTACTGGGATTATTTAGAGCTGCTGCTTCTTGCATCTCAAAAAGAAAAAGTATAAATAAAAATGAAGAGACAAAGGCAAATATTTGACATGCCTGGAAAAGCCAGGTTCTGCTGAATGTGCTTATTCAGCAGCAGTGATTGGAAGAAAAAAAAGGCTTGATGTGGTTAACCATAGCCTGTGCCAGTGAAAACTGGAGGTACCAGTGCCAGCTCATCTTAGAAAAGAAGGGCAAAGAGATGTTCTCAGCTGAGCTCTTCTGGGAATGGCTAAATCATTCCTTCTGCAGGGGTCCCATGGTGTGCCTGTCAGCCCTAAGCAGTCAATTTTTTGTTTAACGAGGAGGAACACATCCAATCCTYCTTGCAGCACAAAGAGAGCTGCTAGCTCCTCTGGGCAGCTCTCAGTTGCTAGGACCAATGTAAATGTCAGCTTTGAAACAAAAAGTGTTCACTGGGTGAGGAACAGCGTGTACCTGTCCAGAAAGCCCCAAGGACAGTGCAGAAGATGGGTGGTCTGCTCTTAAAAGGGGCTATAGCTCCTCAGCTGCAGTCCTGCCCTTCTCACAGCCTGACTGCTGAAACCTGAGTAATTTCCAGCTCAACATCTACTATGACAAAATCTGCCTAAATCTCAGCATAGTTTTCCCCCTCCACTTGCTGAGCTGCCCTGGAAGAGGAGGTGACAAACAGCATGCCTATGCAATGGGACTTTTGCACTGAAGGATGTGATTTCCTCTGTAAAAGTCTCTGCAGACTGAACAGCTGCAAACTTTAACCCAGATGTTTGGGGCATTTGTGATTAAGGTCACGTGTTGCAAGTGACGGACTGAGCTGGAGCGAAAACAGTTTATAGCAAAGCTGCTTATTTTTCTCTCTAGTGCTGGAATCCTCTTCCTGCTTGTTTTTGCTGTTTGGTCAGAGCATCTCTGTTACAGTCCTAGATGCTCTCGTAGTGCCTTTGCTCCCTTCCAGCACAGTAATTTTTCTCCCTGTTCTCATATGTGTGTGAGTCTGGTTTTATATTTTTATTTTTGCTTTTTATTTTCTTTTTCCTCCCTATTCCGTACTTGGTGCAAGTCTCTCCCTGCAGGTCTGCCTATATGAACAGCTGTTTCAGCGTGTGGATTTAGGTCTCCCCCTGAAGCCAAGCTTTACGTTGCGAGCTGATAACCACGATATCTAGTGTTTAAATAACCGAGAGAAAGGATGYCAGGGTATTTTAAAGAGATTAGCCCTCCCCCACTGGTCCCCGTGCAGCAGGCAGACACGGCCTCTCACTGTTTTTTCCCTCTTGCTTCGTTAAGGGCTGCATTCATTTTGYGAACAACACAGCTGCTGGCCAGTGTTAGACAAAAAAAAAAAGAAAAAAAAGAGTCTTTACGTCTTTTGATTGCAACAACCGAACAGCTCCGTGTCTGTTCCCTGCAAGCCAGCATGGGATGGACTTGCTTGACCAGCACCTCCTGGCAGTCAGAGAAGCTGAATGAGAAAAGCCTGCATGTTTCCACTGCTGTGGATATAGGAGACCCATCAGACACTCAGTGGGGATGTGACTGTTTATCTCCAGGGTTGGAAGAGGATCCAGCAGGCAACTTTTCCTTCCCAGACCACCCTTAGAGCGGCCAGCCCTATYGCAGTGATTTCAGCATAGCTGGGAAAAATAATGGATATATCCCCACGTGGCCCATCATACTCTGCGATTGCCTGTGCTGGAGTGGATTATGGAATTGAGGTCAAGGTCAGCGTGTGGAGAGGCTGGGGATAGGAAAGGGCTTTGCCCATTCAGCCACACCAGGGAGCTGCCCAGGGGTCTGGAAAACACTGCAAGAGCCACCACTGTCCTGGGGGGCTTTGCAGCCCTTGACTGTGTGTGTGAGCCCAGGGAGCCACAGAAACGTGCTCCAGCTTGGCCGAAAGCCCGTGAGCAGCTGCAGCCTCCGTAAGGCGGGAGGGAGGTCTGGTTTTGTTCACTGGGATTGCTCATCGCTCGGCCAGCTGCTCAGGCTGCTTTCATCCCACATCATYGCACCTTCTGGACGGTGGCAAGGAGACTGAGCTGACCAAGCACATGGGCACCCAGCAAGCCCAGCCCCTGGACCACGTCTGGTCTCCAGCTGTGGTGCACACAGATCTTATCAATAGTATAACAGGGCCAGAAGGTTTTCCCCTGATGCCTCAAGTTTGGGACCCTATTTTGAGTCAAATAGACCTCTTTGCTGGTCCTTACGTCTTGCTRCCTGGGAAAAAGTCAGCTACTGACTGATAGCAATGTAGTTTCATTTTTTWAAAAAAAAAATCAGTCAGTGACCAAATCCAAAAATCAATCGGTTCTTTACCACAGGTGGCCAATGCTAAAGCAGTGGGGTCTTTGCCTGCCACTCGCACAGGCTCAATGGGGTAAGGTCTTTTGGGAGCAGAGTCTAGCATGGTTGCCACAGGGTCACTATCTGCAGAGAAGGGGTTTCCCACACTAGTCCAAATGCAGTGGCTGAGAGAGCAGGCAGAAAGCCCTATCTGCAAGAGGAGTCATTCTGGAGACTGCCACATGAGCAAGCAAAGAAGCAGTTGGGTTTTCTGATGCCTGCAGAGATGRCAGGAAGATGTGCTACCTTTGCTAAAACACTTATCCCTATCCAAGCAAAACCACAGGCTTATGGTAAGATGCTTACCTACCTATCGACCCCAGCAGCTGTATGTAAACCCACCACAGTCCAGCCAGTGCACTGGACAGGATAACACTGTAGATCTTTAAGTGACTACTGAGACTGGTAACCTCCTTCAAACTGCAACTCWAACATGTTTTATTGAAGAACTGTGAAAGAAATCAATATATATGATGATCATTTATCTTTTAGAGAATTCAGTAGTAGAATCCTTACCAGAGGTGGGTCTGAAGATATGTGAAAGTGCCTCATTCAACTACGTTTTTCCCCTCATCTTTTATAAGCTTCCTTGGATATTTTTTTTTTCCACGTGGCCGCTGCAAAGAGGTCATTCCTGCAGCCTCTTAAGAGAGGTGACAAAGAGGACATACTCAGGAACGTTGAACAACATGTGTGACTTCACTCGAGTCTAATCTGGATAACTCAAGTCCAGGGGGAGTGACGAGAAAAACACTAGAGCCACAAGTACGCCAGCAAGCAGAGAGACGTGAGCTGGGGAACACCTGGGTTTCCCAAGCTGCCAGAGTATTCATGCTAACGGAAATGCTCCCAGGACATCCTTTGTTTCCACATTAATGCCTATGTATTTTTATCTCGATGCATCCTCCAGTTCAGAGCTTTTCCACACAGGGCAAACTCCCGCTTGGACACTGGCCAGCCGAGTAGATTGGAAGAGGAAGGAGAAAATGTCAATGGTAAACATGTTTTGCCTGGTTTTCCTTGCTTAAACTCCTAATGACGTGTCAGTTATAAATACATTAACCATTAACTTTTTATTGGGTTATGAAATATTTATAAGGTGTAACAGCATGTCACCTATGAAACCTCATCACGATGCTGTCAAAACAAGTAAACAAGTTCTATTACACAGTTGATACTGTTTGTAGATTGTTCCCACCACCAAATCAATCTCTTTTGCCCATATTTTTTCATATATTTTGCTATAATAAACTTACAAAAAATGACTCTTTAAGACTATTCAAATAGAAAAGTCATATCTTGAGGAAGTATGTGTATGGTTGAAGAATTTTTTTTTTGTAGTTAATGAGAACTCTCTCTCCTCGTCATTTTAATAAACTATTGATCTTAAAAATTCTTCCAAAAACACGGAGAAAAAAAAATCACAGAGATGTAATTTACAAGGCCTAATGTTCCCAAATGTTACAGTCAAACTGGTGTTCTTTATATATGCAGCACAATCTTAGTGAGCACATGAAAAATAAAGCAACTGCACTACACCCTGTTTTTCTGCTGCACGCACACTGAATTGGTACTTTGGGTTCTAGTCAGTGCTGAATGCAAAAGCACCTTTTAAAGCAGCATACTTGCTTCTTTCCTTCTTGCAATAAATAAGGCTTGCTTTCTGGTCCTCCAAAACACAGCAGCTAGAGGCATCGTGCTGGCTGAGACCCATACTGAAGGTAAGTCAGTTAGTGGGAGTCTTGCTATTATTATTAGCATGAGATGACCCTCAAAAAATCTCATCCTCTATGCTTGTCTTAGCCTCCAAGACCAATGGGATTACTGGGGTGAGCAGGACTCAGGTTAATAAACGTGTCGGAGCTTAGCATGGATATCAGCATTGCTGCTCCCCTCCTTTCTCTCCTCCTCTGGAGCATTGCACCAAAGAAGTCTCAAACCAGCTCGGACACTGGCATTTCCTCAATGGTATCATTGTTTCTTTCTTGGGGGGTGATAGCACTTTCATGTCCCAGCAGAGACCTGAGCCCATTGTACAAGGCACTGTACAAATGTACTTTGAACATCAGTTCCTGCTGGAGGAGTTTGCACTCTAAATAGAGCTGATGAACAGTAGTGCATTGTTGTCCTGGCTCCACTAATGAAGAAACAAGGCCAAGCAAAGGGCTGGATCCGCCAAAGCATCCGAGCATCCAGCCCTTCAGTGAGTTTAAATGGCACCCTGATGCCTCTTAACCACATGATTTGCTCAAGCTCACAAGAATTGAGATGATTAAAGAATAAGGTTTAGGTCATTGCCTTAGTCATGTGGCTATTTTCCTTGTAAGCACTCGTTAACATACAAGATTGCTAATACACCACAAATTATAAGCTAGGTTCACTCTCTACAATATTAGTGCTGCCCTTCCAGTATTGCTGGAAAGACAAGTATTTCCAAAAGAAATATTGGGGCTTGTTTTCCTACTGAATTTCCTTACAAGATCCTCTAGCACTGTAATAACCGCTATCCCTAGTCCATCCTTCCATGATACCTTCAGCTCTCTCCATGGATGCTTGCTTCCTATTAGCACATCTGCTCGAAAGTCATCAATGCTGTTGCTGCCCTTGGGCTGCACTACAAATGTCCTGCTGGAAGTTGTGCATGTGCTTGATAGGGACAGAGCTCCCTTTATTTCTTTTCTTCTTGTTGTTTACATCAGAAATCCTAGGGCTTCTGAGTTCTTTCCTTGTCTGCCTCCTATCTGTGAAATCTCCCACCAGGGCCTGACAGATGATCAAAGGGACCGTGGCTGCATGGACCTTGTTCCCTTAGGAAACCAGGCAGGTTGCAGAACCAGCTCCTGTGCGCGTGGGGAAGATCTGGGGCTTCCAGGCATTCACTTCACTAGGATCCGACATGCACTGGAGCTGCTGGTCATTCAGCAGCCTACAATGGTTTCTTTTATCTCTCAGTGAACGCTGTGTGCTTCACTCACAGCAACGTTTGATTACAGTGCTGACAGTATTAGCTAACTGCAAAGTTAAGCAAACACGTCAAATGCCACAATTTTTGTGGTGCCCTTTGGTGCTCTTTTCTTGTTTCCCTCTGTGCACACACAAAAGTGAGAAAAACTGATTGCATATATAAATATACACATTATATATACTTTCTATTCCATGTATTACAGGCTGCCATGCCATAGGAATATGTACATGTAAATATACACCTGTATATTCACAGATATGTTCACATATAGTTTATCACCACCCCCACCCCACATATATGTAAGATATGTACTTCACCTACACCAAGGAAGCATTAAATTATTATAGCAAGAAGCACTTGTCTCCGAGCTAATCTGTCTTCCTCTGGCTTACAAKGACAAAAGACTGCTTGCCAGCCAGAACACAAGCAAAACAAGACTCACTTTAGACATCATCAGYGGGGCTGCAAGCAGACATCATGGTCCCTGTTGGTCCATGGGCCCCACATGGTTCCCTGTGCAGACATCAGGCAAAAACCATCCTTCTAGCACACAAGTGGAGCCATGGCAAACGTGCCAGGGAGCTGTGGGGCTCTAGCAACACCTCAACTGGAGAATAACTGGCTCCAACATGCTTCAGTAATGAGAAATGTATTGTCTGGAGTGGTAATGACACACTTTATTTTTTTATTTTTTTATTTTTTTATTTTCTTGTTTTCTTTTTTTTTTACCTCTTATCTGTCATTTGGGTGTGAAACAACTCTTACAGAAAGTGGTTACATGGGTAACCAGCGACTGTGCCAAGGGCCGTCCTCTCCTTTCACCCCCACTTTTCCCCAGAGCTGGTGGGAAGCGAAGGCCTGCTTGCTCCTTTGCTTTTCCTCTACTCTGGCCGTGCAAAATGCAGATAAGTGCTGATAGCAAGGGGTAAATGAAGGGTAAATGCCCGTTGATAACAGCATGGGGAGGAGACAGTGAACTCTAGACACTGACCACACAATTTCTTGCTGAAGGAAGAAGCACGTGAAACGACTGCCCCTCATCTCATGTTTGACTTGCTACCTTTTCTCCACCAGATCTGCAAAGCTAACCTGCAAACAATAAATAAGTCACAGGCAACAGGATCTGTCCTGAAGTTATGGCCTCTGGGGGGGTTATTTTGAATCTAATGAACTTAGGCTTTTCAAGATTAGAGCTGGTAGAGAACCTACAAAAACAACATACTACAAGAGGTCAGTGTGTGCCCAGGAAGCAGAGGACACAAAGACATTTGACCCAATTGGGTGCAATAAGAGAAAGACTCCTTTAATAGAGTTTTCATGATAAATCCTCATTTCCTTAGGTTCTTCCCAGGGATTTCGCCATGGGGTAGGATCTGGATGATAATGACAGCACAGAGATTTTCTAGGATGGCTCTCCATGAGACAGAGACTGGAATCTAATCCTGAGGGTCACCAAACGTGCACAAACATGTAGTAAAGGTTTCTGAAGATGAAATATTCTCACATCTAAACTACTGGCAGCGACACTTTTGCTATCCTAATAGCATATTATGCTTTTCTTTGGGCAATTAAACTGCTGGCCTAATAAATATCAGTGCCAACCAGGCTGTCATTGAAGTCCTGGAATCACGCACAGAGGAATTTCTGGCTGCCAGTGACGGATGTTGGTCTCCTAAGGTTGAAAACCTCTCTTGTTCCAGGCCTCTTCCAGAACAGTGTGGTGAAGCAAAGGAATTCAAATTCCTAACTCGGGAAAAAAACAAATTGAACATTGGCACTGGATGAAAGATTCTCCTTTTATTTTAAAACCTCTGTAAAATCAGAGCAATGGGTCAATTCCAGCATCCAGCCAATTTAATTAGCGATTTCAGAGTAATCATGGTAATGAGCCAAGTCGGCAAAGATGTCATTAGGGTTCTTGCAGTTCAGGTTGCAAAAACAAGCATTTATCCACATGATTTTCCAGGAAATCTCAGTTCCATCTGGGCACTCGAACCTCACTTCAATAGTCTTGGACTTGTAAGGTGTGCAGCACCGGTTGTCTGTGCAGACGCCGCAGTATTTGGGTCTATATGGACTTTTGCTCACGCATCCTGAGATAGTGTAGTTCATTGGTTYGTTGGCCCTATAGACAGCCAAGCATTTCTTCCCAGGCTAAATTAGAGAGCAGAAGAAGAGACAGATTATTGTTCTTTGATGCTCGTACTGACACAAGGTAGCATATGMAACCCCTCTTCTGAAAATTTATGGGTTTGAAGCTGTTAAAAGGCACTTTATAGACTCTGAGCTAGAGGATGGGACAGATTTACATACTAGACATATGAACCCACTAGCTATAAGTAGGATGRCTGCAAAATGCACTTAACATACACAGCCAACACTGTCCCATTGCTTTTCCATCAGCTGATGCAGATATGTCTGATCTAACAGTGAACACAGTGGACTTGGCCCTCTTTTATTTTTAAGGAGCTTTTGGCTAAAATTAAAGTTCTCAGAGGGAGGTTTTCATAATGGTTCATGGGAGCACGGGGAGAAGATGAGGAGATGTTTCGACCTCCCTGTCACACAGTGAGCCTAGGTGTTCTTGCTAATGACTGGGTTCAGAAGAGCAGCTCTCAGAGGTCTGAAGGCTGAGAAACAAGGACCAGCTCAAGGACTTATGGCACCCCCACCTTAATGTGCTTGGTTATATCCACCTCGCAGGGCCGCATGTTACACAGGCGGCTTTCCTTCAGGAGTCGGCACTGGTCGTTGTCGTTGGAAATCCTCGTGGAGATGCCCAGCCCGCAGGTCTTCGAGCAGGGGCTCCAGGGTGAGGTGTGAGCGATGCAGTTTTTCTGCCAGGATTCCTCCTCGCCTTCATATGCTGTGGAGACCACATTAACAGGACGTTATCCAGACAGGCRAATTTCCATATAAACCCCCCTGCCTTAGACCATGCCACCTTCAGGGCGCTAACCCAATAATTAGATCACAGTGCAGAGGCTCTGCATTCTTGCTTTGCTGCCTCCTCATCGCTCTTGGTGCCAGCTTTCCAGCACTGCAAGCACTAAGGCCAGGACTCATTTCGTTATTCCTCTTTAAAGCCAGGCACAAGCAGCCCTTTGTCTGGAGCCTCCAGGTGCCTCCACAATACAAACAATTATAAAATCCTGTGCCAGTCAGTGTGGGGGAAAAAAAAAAGAAAGAGAAAAAGGATGAGATCTGACCTCACTGTGAAGGTTCAGTTCTCTGATGATTCAGCTGATGGTCTCACGGTTCAAAGCTACCAGGGACAGAAGCAAACACTACGCTCTGGTCTTTTTAAATCACAAAGTGGAGACCAAGGCCTTTGCTTTTTATGACAAAAATGCAGGCCAATGATTAGGTAACAAATCCTGCTATGCAGGAATCAAAATCCCAGCTCTTCTGCTTCTGCAGAGGTTATCCGTCAAGTGAGGGGGGGCATATGTCCCTGCTTGGCCTCTCAGGCAGTAATCAGGATAAATTCATGACATGGCAACGTGAGCACACCCTAAGGATCTGGGAGCACGTCTGAGGCATGCAGGACACCCCTACTGTGCTTCAGCAGAGGGCTGTATGGTCCAACACCATGAATGTGGGTTGAGGGAAGAAGACACTTCATGTGATACACCAAGTAGGTGGCTCCACAACGCTATCAGCCCAGGTGAACAGAAGAGCTAAAAAGCTACATTGACATAAGGACTAGTTAGACTAGTTATAAAATTGGTGGTGAATCTTCCACAATAATTGTTCCCAAGATGCATCTGAGTTTGGTGTTCCTGGGGCTTCGAGTTACAATACTAAAGCAACAAAGCCCACGAATAAAGTATTAGTACTAAACCAAGCTCAGCCCATTTTTGATTTCCAGGGGACCCAGACCAAAAAAAAAAAGTGAAATAAGGCGGACTTATGACATCTCCCAAGAGCAGGTGTGTGTTGCAGAGCAGGCTTGGTCACACAAGGACCTCTGGTGAAGCTCATATTGCTGTTAAGGATTTTAAGTATATCCTTGACATGCTCTTTTCTTTGAGATGTGCATGAGCCTCTGCACCTGATTCACATAAAGACTAGACGCTTTCATAGCACGGATTGATGCTCTAGTCCCTGGATAATGAAGGAGTGCCCTGTGGCATCCCCACCATACCTGCAGAGGCGATATGGCGTGGAGACGTCTTCCTGATTTTCTTGGAGTCATCACAAATCCACTGCTCGCAGCACTTCCCGGCCATCTTAATTAACTTTGGGTTCGGGCACCAAACGAGGGGAGGGCGTGAGTTTGTGCACATGGGGATGCAGCCCACTGCCCCGTTAATGCACGTGCAGTTGTACTTGCAGTTTGGCTGGAAACTGTCCCCGTTGTTATAGCGGACTCCATTGAGGACACATCCAACACCGAGAATCTCTGAAAGGAAAGGAAAAGAGACACACACACAGAGCATCATTAAAATAATGATAATAATAATAATAAAGTTAATGTGTGTCTTCTTTTATTGGGCTAGTAGGGCCAGCATGAACGGCAGCATTGTTTCTCCTAAGCCAAATGTGGTCACATCATGGAGGAAAATGTTTTCTGGTTGAACCACAGCAAAACTAATCTTTAATACTTTTTTGAAAATATATATGTATGTATTTCATGGTATGCTGGCAAATGGTATTTGCAATGGGAACAATCAAAGTAATTAAAAGAGAAACTATGTGGCATCCAAGATTTCCTGTGCCATCTGAGACAATTATATGGAGTTGCAAATATGGCACAAGCAGGACTTCTGTACCCTCTGGAGGCAGCAGTAGCAAGACACCAAGGCAGAAAAAAAGCACCTAAAATGACACTGGATGTTTATATAGGCAACTGGATATCACCCAGTTTATCACAGGAAACTCTTGTAGGAAAACAAAGTAATATATTTATATATATATATATATATATATATATATATAAAAATTATATATAAATATATATATATATTTATATATAATATATTCATGAAAGTGAATATTTACAGTATATTTCTACATAAACTTGTGAAAGATCTTTTATTATTATTATTGTTCACAAGCAGAAATTGCATTAATTGAGGAAACAGAAAACAAGTTGTACAAAGCAACAAGGTGTTTTGTTTTGAAGTAATGGGAAATTATTTGAAATCAATGACAGAAACCGTCCAATGGAAAACTGAAGCTTCAGTTTTTCACTTGATCACACGGAGGCAGTGCATACACACTGATGTAAYCTCTCAGGCTTGAAGTCTGCTCAGAAATGGAGCTGCAATACAGCGTTCTTCAGGGCTAGTATACAAACTGAAATGCCGGATCATAATTCTGAGAAAAGCTTCTTATTTTTAGAGTGGTTTGAAAGAAACCATCAAACTCAAACCCCTTCCAACCTGCAAAATCAGGCTTTGGGAAATCTGAAGTAGATTCTGATCCCATATCCATGCCGGTCTCCAGTTCTTATAAGGTTCAGTCTTTGGGTTTGACAGGTATCACTCAGCGATGAACTTGGAGCAGAGAATTCAGTTAATTTGAGCACATAGAATATGAGAGTTTGAGGAAAATGTCCTGTTTATTGTTGTGGGKTTTTTTTTTCCTCCAAGTTTACCCTGCTGCTACCTTAACCTCATACAAGTCTCAAAAGGTTCATCTTGAGAAAACAYGCTGCTGAAGGCCATACTGCAGAACTGTGCTGAGTTTGCATATTCCTTCATGATTCRGAGCACTTCCCACTCCTGGTTCCAGGTGTTCATGGCTGCCTTGAGGTATTCTCAATACCCTGCTGTCTCTGGTGCAGTGTGGAGGAAACCCAGGAACACAGGGAGAACTGTGGTGAAGTCCATCACCCTCCCATTTGCTATCTGTGGTTTGGGACCTGGGACATACTCCAGTAATTCAGTTCAGATATAGCCTGAATTTTCACTAGTTTCACCCTAAAGCCTTTACTAACCTCAATTCCTAGCTTCTTCAGCATCCTTATTTTTAATAAATTATATTGATGTTAAAAAGCAGGGAACATATGTGCATTGTGTTCCTTCTTTCTGGCATTTCGTTAATTTTTGTCATCTAGCTGAAAAGTAAATTCACCAGAACAGTTACACCAGCGCTAGAGTCCTGCCTTGAGTCACCGTGCAGTCGGAGCAATAGAGTTTGTGTGCTCAGAGTGGAGTGATTCAGCCTGCAAATGACCCAGTTCATGAGAAAGAACGGGTCAGCAACTCCTCTCATCCRCATCCACCTGCCTGAGCAAAGACCATAGGTCTCTAGCCAGAAATGAGCCTGGCAGACACCGAAGGACCTGCTTCCAATGACCCTCAGCCATGCACAGCACAATGCACACCATCACCAAATAACCCTAACTGTCTCATTACAGGGAATGTGTTGTCATGACAGTAGGGACCCATAAGGAGCACTGGATTGGGAATTTTTCAAGATCTCACTGGGAAAACTGCAGGTCAACCCTCCTACATCACAGTGCTGGCTGCAGCAAGCATATGAATACAAATAAAATACAAAGAGAAAATCAAATAAAAAAAAAAAAAAGAGAAAGACAGAAGTAATTTGAGGGTATTTTAAAAAGCCTAGAAAGGCTCGGGAAGCTTTTAGACAAAATCTAGTTTCTAGTCCAATGCAGGGCCAGATGTAACCATATCACTTTTGACAGATGCTTCTCTAACCCATTCTTACTGACCTCCCTTAGTGTCTCCGTGCACACCMCATACAAGTCCTTTAAATGCTCTCACATCTGCTTTGCTTAATTTTAGATCTTTTCACATCTTGAGAAGTGCTTTCTAAGCTTGAGGCTTTTGCCCCGTTTACCACAAACACGGAGAGCAGCATCTGCCATCTCTGCARAAACTTCTTTGGGTTTCTAAAGCTACATAGGTTCCTTTGTAGTCTTCTCTAAATCTCTCTCCTTCTTTGCTAAAGCCGCTCGGGTTCTTTCATAATTCCTTCATCAGTTATGCTCTGTGATCTCTGAACATTTTCATTACTCTCCTCCACTCTCCACAGTTCATTCCCACGTAGCCCAATACTTGATTAGACCCAGCTCTCCCACAAGTCTTCAGTGGAGTGGAGTGGGAAGACTCTCTGCATTTGGTGGGTAACTGTTCCACCTATTCCTTCCAGTATAAAATATATATGTATTTTCATAACAGCAGTAAACTACTGACTACTCTTGAGTCTGTGATCTACTCCTCCACTCTCAGATTTATTTATAAATTACTGCTTCTGAACTAGTTGTTCCCATTTCATATTTATGTGAATTTATTATTCTTAGTGTAGCATSGTGTGCTTCTCCACTGAATTTTCTCCCTTACCTCCCAATCATCACTCTCATTTGCAAAACACAATCCTAACTTCTCTGTCTAACTTCCTAACTGCTCTATCAACCAGATGATTGGGTAAAACACATAAAAGACATCTGCCAAATCTCACTTGATATGTCCTCCATCTCGAAAGTAAAACACTGATAAATATCCTCAGATACCATTATTACAGTAAATTTTGCACCCACCCAACCGAATTTTTATCAAAATCACATTTTCCAAGATTGCCTGTGAGAATAGTATGAAAAAAAAAGAGAGGGGAAGGTTTTATATTTAGAGATAGATTAAGATATAGAAGAGTTAAGAAATTAAGWGATAGGAGAATAGAAAAACTTGTCTTCTCCCCCAACCAAAAGGGCTATTGCCTTGTACAGAATGAAACTAGATGGATTTAACATCCTCTTTTTATCTCCCACATTTCTATGGTTATTTTTTTTTGACTTTTCTCTTTTTCCTGGAAAATGAAATTGAATCAACAACTCATTATTCTCCACTATATCTTTCTTCCTTTTTACCACTYCCACCCTCTAGATATTTAAATTCTGTAACTTCCCAAAGACCCAGTAGGCAGGGAAAAGTACATAAGGAATAGCACATAAGACAGCTTATAAAAATGTTATTAACTCAAGTTGGTCTAAGAACATTTACAAGTTTTCTGATGTGTTCACTATTCTAGAGTGAGGTTTCACCCCAGGATGATGTTTGTTGCCATTACTGTGTTACATTCATTATGCATTCTACTTGCAGTTGAACTTCTTTTTTTTTAATAGGTGCTGATGAAGAAAAGTATTTTGCACTTCAGCATTATCAGAATCATCCTTTCTCTTCTCTGTAGCATATCAACACTTTCCTTGGTTGTCTTCTTTCTGCTAATGTGTTAGAAAAAATTGTTTCCCAGAAGTTTCTAACAGTTCTGTGCATTGCCCTTTTTCTTCTTCCACATATTTTCTCTTGTTGATATTTCATATGTATCACAMAGAAATATGATCAGAGTGAAGTTCCATTCAGGTTATTTAGTACGCAAGCTAATGTAAAGCCAGGTTAACTTCTTACTACAYTTCCTACTCTTCTTCTCTTTAGGAATTTGTCCCTTTAGTATAATTTATTTGAGGAAGTGCCAGCTGCCCTGAACTTCTCAGACTGTTTCTCAGACTAGTCTCATATTATTTTTTTCTATTGATTTTTAAGTTTAAGGGGCCTACTTAAAAAAAAACCACAAACTTTTCTCTTTTGGGTTATTTATTCTATCATTTCAAAGTCAACTCTCTTTGTGTATTCCTTCCACTTTCACTTTTTCCATCAGTACTTCATTCCAAGTTCTATTCTGATCTACAAGACTCTCCCTATTAATTGCTTTATCTTGTTTATAAAACTAAATTATAACTCATAAATTCCAATAACAGGAAACAGTCTGTGTCTTTTTTGATCATCTGTCTCTGTAAGAGCCCTTATCTTCCTTTCCCTTTTAATCACTCTCTGATGTTCTCATCAGGTCTAATTCCCTTTATATTCTAGTCCATAGAACATGTGAACACATCCTTGGCACACAGTATCTCATTTCCTTTTCCTCTTACTATTCTAGAACAAGAACATTCCAGTCATACGAATTATCCCACCAAGTATTTGCTATGGTAGTTATGAAGAAATGCCTCTATTTCATCAGAGTCAGCATGACTGGAGCCATTACAAGATTAAGGTTGGGGCCTCAACGAGTTAAGTGAGAAACTTGGCCATCTTGATAGGATGCCATACCTTCTTCTCCCTTGGGATCTGGGAATAAATGTCATTCCTTAATGACTTTTTATTTATTTATTTATTTATTTATTGGCAGAGACCCATACTGCTTGCCTTTGAAGTCAACTGCTTGTCTATCCTCCCTTCATCCCCAACCCACTACATCGTATCCTCCTCTTATGTGTATTACCGAATCATCTCGTTGCAAATCTGAAGACCTTCAGGTGAAGGTGRTTTCTTTCTTATTCTTGACTGTAGCCAACTCAAACGGCAAGAATTCAGAGGTTATTTTTCATCCAGCCAACTGTCACGCRAATGAAAACAGCTAAGCTATAAGGACATAGAAGAGGATGAATGGAGAAGCTGAACAATTTGCAGTCATGTATTTAATCAGATATAATTCAGCAGTGCTTAGACTGAGTGGAGCCGCCAGTGCCGTGTATCTAAGTCAAAAATATATGTACATCACTTACGTGCACATACTCCTATTTCGTACCTAGGTCTGTCTCCACTGTAGTCACAGTAGAGGCCCCTGTGAAAGTCACAGGTATCGGCCTCCGTGCAACTTTCTCCACGCTGCTTGGCACAGGTCTTGCAGCAATCACAGCCGTCCGTGACCAGGCTGACTCCTACYGAGCACCGAGGTGGTGACTTTGGACACTCGCATGGCCACTTGCAGTACTGAGTCCGTGTGTAAGCCTCTGTCGTGGCAGGGACGGTGGGAGTCATGTCGGTGGAGGGCTGCGCGATGGCCTACGAACAAAGAAACAAAGCTTGGAATCTGTCCAGAGAAAAGGGAGCATCAAACCCCGTGATGGTCATAAAACTCCCATCATTTCTTAAGGGATTTCTAGGGAACCAAAGGATGAATGTCAAAGAGCAATGGAAAGGAAGCAGTCACTACTGTCTTGCGAACATCCTCCCTTACCAGCCAAGGGCAAGCACTCTGTAGCTTGGACCAGCAACCAAACCATACAACCCCAATATGCYGGCGCTCAGCCTTTTCCAGACCTGATTTCCCCTCTTCCCTAAATTGGAGGTCTTTCTCCATGCAGGAACACAAGCACATGGATCAAGACATGGCATGACAGCATGGGGCAATGTGTCTGTCTCCTGCCAGTGCCACCCCATGATGTTTGGCTCTGGAGAGGATCGTGCCATGTCAAAGCTGCTGTGCCTGTTGGCTGAGGGATGTCTCCTTGTGAAGGCTTCACCACCCAGGAGTAGCTGGCTCTTCAAGGCACAGAGCAAAGTAATGGCCATGTGCAATATTGCAGTGTGCCGGCACTTGAGATGTGCCCTGCTTGGCTTCCTCCTCAGGCTTATGCTTGTTTGTGCGGGTCTTGTGTCCAAAACATGGAAACATGGAAAATATTTTGCTTCTCTCCACTGCTATAACTCAGCACACAAACAA
This sequence comes from Eudromia elegans, assembly GCA_003342815.1. Classification (NCBI taxonomy): domain Eukaryota; kingdom Metazoa; phylum Chordata; class Aves; order Tinamiformes; family Tinamidae; genus Eudromia; species Eudromia elegans. Next base: position 2,529,728 of record PTEX01000094.1, read on the forward strand.
CTCAGTTGCCTAAACTCAGCTCCCAGTCCTGAAGCCATAATATTCAAAACAAATATCTCCCCCCCATGCATTTCCCGTAAGCACTATGTGACAAACATCCKTATTCTCCTTTTGCAGTGTCCACGCTGCCATGTACAGCAGAAATGCCACCTTTGAATCCTAAAGCAGCCATGAGGCTCCAGGTCTGTACATTGCCTGATGAATTCTTTTGCAGTTCCCATGATACTGCCTTGGCCCATGCAATAAAACAACTGGGACATTTCTACAGTGATTTTCTGCCTCTTGGCAGATTCTGCTTTCCTAGATGGAGTCACTGTGGGAGCTAGCAGTCTGATGAGTATAAATGAACCTTAGATTACYGATATTAGAAAGAGATATACCAATATTAGAGAACCAATATTAGAGTTTCTCTCATTAATAGTGCACAAATATTTGCTAACGCGGTGAGCAAAGAAGGAAAAGTTTTATGGGGAACATACTGCCAAGTTTCCATTGCCCATTTTCTATTTTCTTGTCAAATAAAAGAGGAAACAAACCTGCAACACAGCACAATATCTGAGAACTGCTGTTGTAAATAGAGGTAGAGAAGRGATTTTGTGTAAGGCAGTGATGCTKCTCCRTTACACACATTCAAGCCAACATTACTGAGAGTAATGACGGCCTGGGATACCTTAGCTCACAGAAAATCAGGGAACAAATCCACAGAGAGCAGAGGTTATCACCTTCTGCACCTGCCCAGTCCCTGAACACTGAGCTCTGGGTGCCTTCAAACACCATCAGCCATCCTTGTGGTGCAGGCAGGGTGAAAATCAGCCCAGTGACAGAGCAAGGACGTGCCTTTGCTACCAGAATTACTGAGCAGAACACCTAAGCTGTCCATGTGTTTCAGATGGGTCAGGCAAAAAGCTTTCCATCACCAKGGAGCCAATGACAACCCCAGGCCCCATAAGGAAATGTATTCCCCMAAGAATTGCCATCCCACAGCCCGTGAGCTCTCCTTTTACCATCTTCTACAGCTTCGTTGTTAACAGTTTCAGATTTAATTAAAACACATTTCTAAACCTGCTACTGCAGTAGTTGAAAATGTATTTAAGTATCTTAGTAATTAATTATCTTAGTAATTAATTATCCTTTATTTGGAAAATTAAATTGTTAACACATTGCTAATCACTGCCAAACAGGCAGTATGTTTTCTCTGGGCATAATTCCCAGTTCTATTAAGGATCTTTTACATAAAATTGGCCTTAAAGTTGTCTAAAAATCACATCTAAACTCATGTTTAAACTAACACATACCAATATAATTTACTTGCTCTTTAAKTTTCCTTGATGGTGCCAAAGTTGTTAAAAGAGGAACATTTGAAGCGATGAAAAACCCAGGCCCTTTAATGGTACTCCCAACAATTTGAGCAGATGCAACAATCTGTCACTTGAGAAGAGAGGCCTCTTCAAATGCAATAAACCTATTCGCTCTGTGGATGATCGTTGAAAAAAAGTACTTCATAATCCACTCCAGATATACAGATAAAAGACATGCAAGCTATAAGAAGGACATTTTATGTGAGTTAAATGTGCATCTTCATACTAATTAAGGTGGACAAGTGATGAAATATTGTAATTCCCTTGTTTTATAAACAGGGAAAGTATGGAAAGATGGAAGCAGCATCCTGTCCGAGGCTCCATCACCCTCAGAACTTCTTTGGGAACTGTTATCCACCAGGCACCAGCACAAGCACAGAACCTGTCACTCTTCTTCACGTCCTTCTTTTGCCCTTTTAAGCCTCTCCAAGATTTGCTAMAGAAGGAATTCTGCAGAGTTAGAAAATTCTTTCATATCCTCTTCTGTGGTCATCTGTCACCATYTGATTATCCAAATCCCTATGGAAAAGTCATTCAGACACAATACTCCAATGATCCAGAACATTTTGAGATGTGGGCACTCTCCTAGTAATAGTAACCACAGTAAGACAACACRAAAAATAATGCTCTATAAAAAAAAAAATATGAACAACTCCTTCCACAGATGCTGTTAAAAAGAAATCTCTGTAGCCATCGTCATTCACAGCCATTCTTAGTTACTAGAAGAAAAACAAAAAAGCAGAAAACAAAACTTAACAATGACTCTTTAAGAAATTCATAATGAGAGTGAAAAGAGACTTAGACCAATTACCACAGCGAAAAGGGGTTGCCAGGTTAATTTTAAAACATGAGAGAGATAAAAAAAAAGTCTGCTAGCAATTTTTTTTTTTTTTCAGGTACTCATAATTAGCTTGTTTTGAATATTTACTGCTGGAATATTTACATTTGGGATATGCAGGTTTATTATTTATCTTAGATGCCAAGGGGGAAAAAAAATCCACTGCAAGTTATTTATGAGCTCTAACACTGCTTTTTTTTTCTTTTTTTTTTGAGATACAGACTAATTCTCATTAAATCAGGGTGACTCCATTCATGTCCTGCCATAGCTGATAACTCTCTAATATAATTGCTCATGACTTGTGTTTGGCAAAACCCAAAAGGCCTTTCTCTTTTCACCTGCAGAGAATAATATTTCTCCGGGAACAATTTCCAGCTAATTTATGTGTGCACATTCCAAAGGAGAGAAGGAGAAAATAATAAATGACACCCTGACRTGACCACAGCCTCAATATTAGCAAGAGGCATGAGCTTTAACACAGCAGACTTAAAGATATAAAATGGATGGCAGCATTTCAGCAGCATTTTCTACCTAATGGCAAAATACATTTCCAATCTTTTGAAAAATACTGTAATTGTAAGGATGTTTTAGTTCTGAAACCTTGAAAGAGAAAGTTACAGAGCTGAAATTAGTGGATATAATCCAAATGCAAACCAAGCAAAGATATAGCTGTGCTTTTACATAATGCATAAGGAAACCTCAAGCTTTATATTTAMGCAGCAAAGGCCCTAGACACATTACAAAAAAATCTCTATTTCCAGATCTTACTCATGCTTAAAACTATATATGAGCACATTCATTCCACTACCTCAGCACTGTGAGATTTTACTCTTAAAGTCTCTTTCTTTCAACCATTATTTTTCACTGAGATGAGATTAAACCACTACATTCCTGATCAGTGATTGATGGGATTTATATCTTCCATGTGCACTCTGTGAAAAGACAGATAGCTCTGRGTAAACAACCCTGACACTCTCTATTTATCAGACCAAATTCCCAACTAGCATAAGCTGGAATTGCTCCTACTCGTGGGGAGCATCCTTATTGTATAAAAGACCTTAATTCCTAACTTAATACATGGAGCAGGGCAAGGAGGAGAAATCAACCATTTTCTTCCACCCCAGAACTTTACTGATAGGGCAAATTTTGACATCCAGAAAGGTCAGTGGCTTGTCCTAAATTCAATTTACTCACAATTGGCAGAGCTGGCAAAGGGGTTATGAGAATTTGCCAAGCAGCGATCTGTTCAAACTATAACACTTTATCCTTTTTCACTGATTTTCCTTTGCTTCCTGTAGGTTGCAATTAAAGAATGACTGTTAAGATCTTGATCTCAGCTTCACACAGATGAGCTGCTGCTTTTAGGGCACATTTGATGGTGTGGACTTCTTTGAATTTCCAAGCAGGAAAACACTTTAGAGGAACATTTTTAAGCCACTAAGTTTTTGATGTGACCTTTCAGGATAAACTCCAGAGGTTATTCATAGAGAGATGCAATGTGATTTGGATTATCTCCCTTCCTGCTTCTCTGACACGTTCACAAAAGAGAAGTAGTCACTGAGGAAATCTTTATTAAAATGTCATCCTTATCATAGAAAATTACCTGATCAAATCAGCTGTTCTGCAGCCTGACCCAAGCAGCCTTTCACTGATAGCCAAGACCTGCCAGCATCAGTCTTTGTTTAAAAATAGACATTTTTTCCCCCCCAACATTGGCTGTCCTAAACAGAAACCCTGAAGCTAATAAACTGAACGTGGAGATGTAGGGACCCCTGTCCAGGAAAGCTTTGTAGGCAGGAAGGCGACACATCTGCTTTCTTTTGGGTCCACCTACTGGCTGAACCTGGTTTCAGCCTAGGGTAGAAAGATGCTAACAAGGGATAGTGCACAGTCTCAACTTCTCATCTGCTTTCATGATATTAAAGCTTTAGATCTCATATTAAAAAAAAAAAACAGTCAAGGGTGGTGAATCTCAGGCTTATGGATACTGTAGATCAAAGCATTTTTATCCTTATCCATGGAATATGTGGATGGACACCAGAGGACCACACAGGAGAGAAGACAAGTCTATATCAACCCTGACTGACATGTGAGAGCTCTATTCATAACCCAGTTTGAAGGTCTTGGGAATCTTGGAGCATATTCAAACCTACAAAGAGTAAAACTTTGTACTGTTTTCCTCCCACCAAATACCATTCCACAGCACTACAAACTACTTCATCTTAAAGAATATTCATTAAGTTAGGGTAAAGAAAATAAAAGTACGGAAAGAGGACAGTTTTTATTTCACTGCCTGATTGGTAAGTAACAGAATGACTCTAAAGAGCCACAGTGGATGTGATCTTTCTGTGGAAAGGGATGKTCTAGTACCTGAACACCACTGATACAGCAAATGTGTGAGTTTGCTGAGGAAACTGCTTATCTTGTCAAGAAACCTCATGGGTCAGTATGAATTTAGGCGTAATTCAAGACAGATATCTCACTACGTATGGCTGAGGTGTGATAAGAGGAGCAGTACCCATTACAGGTCAAAAGAACAAGGTGTCTTTCTGGGTCATGGATAGGCACAATAATGATAAAAAGCAGGACTTAAGCCTGGTTGTCAAAGTAGAAGTTTGTTTCTTACTTGTCTCAGTTTGGACTAAGCTAAATATTTGATTATTTCATCTGAGACAGATGTGCTGTCAAAAAGACACTTCTTACAGTGAAAGGAGCAGTGATCACAGCACCATCAGCACTTCCTTGCTRTGATACCCTTGCTACAAATCCCCAAGGCCCCGTAAGCTCTCAGAAACTCTGCCACAACATAATACTAGCCACAAGCACGGTAGCATCAGCAAACAGATATAAATCAAATTCCACAAGACGTGCAATAGGAGGAGGAAGATACGATTATTAGGATCTCAGGTTACCCAAAACACAAATGAGCTTCTAAKTATTCTATTAAAATAGATCCCAGACAYGAAATCTCTTCAACATATTGCAAAATAACAGACTGAACACAGAAAATAGAAGACAGTTTTATGGATTACGGGTGCCAGGCAGATTTATTCTTCCTGTGCACTGTTTAGGCTCAGCAGAAAGGAAAGTTATGCCTGACACATAAAATTCAATAGCCTAAGAAAATAAATTATCCAAAATTAGGTAACCACTTCTATGCATCTGTGCRTGAGGAACAAACAACTTCCCACAGCATTATTTGGGAAATATATCTCTGGGAAGAATGTAAGCTGATGYTTGGAATAGTCTTTTCTAATTCAGTTCAGACAATTAAAAAGTAAAGATTCTATTTATTCATCTCTGCCAAAATACTGCTTATACTGCCAAACTCAGTCTCACAGCTTTTTTTCACATTTTTTTTCCATAAATCTCTCCTTTCACATCTTTCTGAACATTCAGAAAGAAAGGACTTTGCTAATAGAAAGTAACCTCATGTATCATAAATGTCCTAGGCAAAATAGCTCTTGCTTAGAGTAAGTTCACCTAAAAATATTGGGACATCATTAACAAGCTGACAGCACCACCATGGGCTCTACCAGTGGTTTATTAGACAGCATCATCTCTGAGCTCTAGGAGTGTTTCAACATCTTGCATTGCACATGGTTAATCTGTGCAAGTAAGGAGCTCATCTGGTAAAACAAGCAGAGTTTAAAAAGTAGCACAGACCATCTGGAGGGGCAACAGAGAAGGGCCTGCAAAAGGATGGAGTAAACAGACTATAATTTTAGGAAAGTGGAGAGAAAAAAAGGACAATATATTTGTACTGTGCAAGGTCATGGGCTTACAAATCATTCCAAAACTGCACAGAACAGGATGTTGACACATGAGGCACGAGCCGGGTAGCAAAAGTAGTATCATCAGCTACTCCAGCTTCTGGACAAGACCAGATTGCTCTGGCAGATGTTTTACTTTGCAGTTAACCTTGCTCTGCATTCACTTGTCTCTTATTTTTCAGCCACGGCCCTGAACTCAGAAGAGGATGACTCACCCTCTCCTATTACTCCCTTGGGGGCAATCTGTTCCCAACTGAGCAAAAAAAAAAGAGGAAATAAAAAGATGCTACACCTTTTCCCCCCCCTTTTCCCCCCATACTTCTCCTCATCTCCCCTTCAGACAAAGAGTGTTATTGGTGGCTTTTCTCAAAATCATCYTTGTTTCCATATTTCTTTTATTCAGAGTAGAAGTCTGCATTTTCAAGTGTCAACAATTTTCTACCAGTATTTCCAGAACATTTTGAGATATTGAGAAAATGGGGAGTCCAGAGCAAGGCAACTACGCTGAGGAGAGACCTAAAGCTCACGAGCTCACAGGAGATGCTGAGGGAGCTGGACTTGTGTGGTCTGGCAAAGAGGAGACTAAAGGAAGATCCAATAGCAGCTGCTTGAGAGCTAAAAACAGCTGAGCAAACTCTTTTCAGTGGTAGYAGAGGGTATAATAAGGGATGTCAAACATATAACAAAGGACTTTTAATCTGAACACCCAGTGCAACACTGAGACAGGTCACGCAGAGGGCTGTGGAATCTTTTGGGATACTGAACTGAAGACCTCCAGAGGGCACTGACAACCAACACTTCTACATTTTCAGCCTGCACACCATATCAAAACCACATATGGGATAGGCCCATAAAGCCAAACAACCAACACTACATCTTCACAAGCTCAGCCCTGCACTATGTTATCTAAAGTCTGCTTCTTTTATTTATTTATTTATTTATTTATATTCTCTTATTTATTTATTTATATTCTCTTATTTATATTCTCTTATTTATATTTATATTCTATATTTATTTTTGTTAAACAGTACATTTAATAAAGACAAAAGAAATTTATCTTGCAGATCCATCTCCTCTCATATCATGAGCATAGCTGAGAAATATATTCAGAACATAATTATTGCTTTATCTGAAAAGAAGAAACCTACCAGAAGTCTGCTTTTATAGCTAATGGCTTTCAAGATAATACAAGGAAGAGAAACTGCTAATACTACTATAACTTTCCTGGCCTCTTTGGAACTCCTGGTATGCATGGATTCATCCAAAACAAACAACTTTCATGTAATATAGTGTCATATCATTATATCAAAGCCACCTCAAGACTCTCAATGAAAGATGAGTGGTGAGATTGCATTGCCAAATTCTTCTAGTTATGTAAAAAACAGATGGGGCTTACAATATGACTGAATAAACATTAGCATCTCTAGGCAGAGAGTCCCATACAGAGATTTTTAGCTACAGTATGGCATGTACTGACACCTCAGTCTCACAAAATTTCATAAGTCCTTGCAGACTATGTGGATGAAAGGGATGTAGGWCAGCAACATACTTAGGACCAACAGGAGACATCAGACTTTGAAGACACCAGGAGAACCTGAAGCTAATTCAGAGTCTGAGTGCCGAAGARCATGGCCCAGCTTGTAATGATATGTCTTCTCTTATGCTTTGCCAGGCAAAATCATGACAACGGTCTCCTGTAGCATCTGAAGTTTATTATCTCTGTGTGTGTGCAGAGAGATCAGTAAAGCAGCAGTAGCAGGTTTGATACAAAGGCATCCACACCGATATCTCTCACAGATTGATCATCTGATCTTGATATGGTGGAGTCTTGTWACTGATATGAAAGCAGTGAACCCTCATGGCAACACGTAAACCAGATGTTGAACCAGTACCCAACAAGAGCSCTAGGCATTTGCTAGAAACCCACACCAGGAACGCTTTGAAACCTAGTGTGGGAGTCAGGTAATGTCAAATTGGATGTTAAGCTGGGCAGCGACACAGAGTAATGATAACACTGCAGTTATACGTACAGATAACAATAAACCCTCTCCATGCRACTGCTGCGTTGGGAATATCAGTCATGCTCTTTGGTCRCCAGCTTAGWTCTGCTGTTCTTCTGGCAACATGCKCTCATCAGCTCCTCACCACACAGMCAGCCTGATTTCCTTGAAGATGCTGGGACAGCTTCTCTTCTTCAGCAGTGATGATGGAGGTCACACTGGACCCCCTCTGTCCTTCTCCTGGACCAAGACACTTCCTCTCACCAGCAAAGTGCCGAAGCAGAACTGCTCCATACAGAGTTCACGGATGATGAGGGGTTATTAGAGGCAGCAYAGGCAGCACAACAGATGCACCCTGACCTGTGTTGCTTCTAATAATTTTTTTCTAACTTCACTCTGCACATTAAATCCCCTCTGCTTCTTTCAAAATCCTTGTAAATATTTCCTTTACATTTGTCTGTGTGATATAAACTGATACATACAGTCACAAATAGAGCCAAATAATCTTCTTCAGGTTCAGGGATCTGAAGAAAAGTAGCAAACAATATATGCCATAGAGCAGATGCTGCTTTAAATCACTTCTGACAGGGAATGAAGAACTAAATTCTCTGGAAACACATTATCTTCTTGATCTGTTTTCTTGCTAATGCCAATATCAAGCCTTTAGCTACATTACAGGTTACCAATGCACGCTACAGCTGCATTAAAATACCCTTCAACGGATTTAATTAGGATTTTTCTTTCTTTCTTTTTTTTTTTTTTTTTTTTTTTTTTTTTGGTTACTATGTGCCATAAGGAAATTCTAACAGAAATATGAAACCCTTGTGACAATGAGATCTGAGGTCCAAAACCAGGAGCAAGTAGCAGAATGCAAAACAAACACTTCTGAGAGTTCTGTCTTTTGACTTGAGGGGAAACAAACAAAAATTCAGAAATCCACAGACCAAGAATATAAAAATCACTAAGGACTTCTAAATAAAAARCATGAAGTTCAGTAACAATATAGCTGCAACCATTGGATGAGGTCAGACATACAGAAATGCTTAGAGCATGACCTGCTGTTGTGTCCCCCAGTACACCAGGTAGAGATCTCACCAAAAACAAGGCAACCAAAGGCCRAGAAATACTGAATCACTGGGTGCTTATATGAGAAGTTAGCTCTTAACTCTAGAAGTAAGAGTTGATCTTGCAAAAATCACTATGAGACATTTTAAAAGGGTTGTTGCAATTAGATAGAGGTCCACTTTGCCCGTGATCTCTGGTCCATGCCAGGCCTACCTGAAGGAAGTCTTTGTGTGGGTCATGTTAGAAATCAACCCATCACTACTTCCCGTTAAATGAATAAACAATAAAACTATTCCTAAGAGGGCATCTGATAAGAYAAACTTTWTCAGCACAGAAARTCAGGAGATCCTAATATAATTTCTTTGTAAAGATGTCTGTGTTGGCAGAGAAAAGTATGAAAGTCAGGGCTGCTAAAAGGCTTAGGGCCTGTGGCTATGTTGGTGACATGCCCAGAATCTCAAATTCTATCTCTAGTTCTACTTTCCTATAGGAAAAACAAGATTCAATGTGTAACATGTGAATATTTGCTGGTTATGACTTTCAAAAGTGTCTGGTGGATGCAAAAATGCAAGGGGACACCACAAGTGAATCCCAGAACCATCTATGTTAGCACAAAGGCAGCACAAAGGTTTGYCCATTTTACTCACTTCAGAGGTTTGACTATATAATAGACTGCATCACTCCAAAGCATTTTCACCTCCTTGGCCTGGATGAGTTTGCAGCTCTGAGCAGGTCAAAGCAGAGCTGCTTTGATCAGGACGCAGCAGCTGAACGCATCCAGTTCACCTCCAGCACATGGGATACCACCAATGCCATCAATTAGTCATTCCCAAACTGGAATGAAACGCAGATGTGATCGAGATTTTGTTCTAGTATGAAGGGTCGAAATTCCCTTGGGATCATCACACAGGGGCAAAATTCTTTGTTTTGGTGCACTGGTTGTCCGACAGTCCCTTTGCCAGAAGAAGTAATTGGTTGAATTTTAATTACTTTAAATTAAAGCTAGAAGGCTTAACAGCTTTCTTCCCTGTGAGCACAACACCAGAAAGTGGAGACTGCAGCAATTCTCAACAGAGGTGAGAAGTGTTCTCACCAAACACATTTTTTTTTTTTAATAAATCGTTCAACTTCAACAGGATATGAGATGCATGGGGATATGTGAAATTAAAAAAAAAAAAAAAAGAAAAAAAAAGAAAAAAAAAGTGGCTGCTGTGAAGGAGGCAAGAAGGGAACTCTTCTCTATGGAAGGCATCCTGTGATGCTAAAGCAACACCATCACAAGATTTAAAGAGTTAAACTGCTCTCTGGTCTCCTTTTCACCCAGGCACTGAGTAGGAAACATACAGCTGTATCAACAGAAAAGTGGAATCTGGAGTCAAAACTGCATTTTTAGCTTGTCCTTTTCTTTCACAAACTGACCAAGAAGATTCACCAYTGAGATTTCATACTAAAAGGAGGGATATCCACCACCTAAGTTCTGCAGTAACGGTGTGCAGGGAGGGCAGAGTGCTGGCTCCAAGGGGTTGGCAGCGGGACAACACTTACCAGCAAGAGCATCCACTTCCCAGGCCACCACTAGGAAATAAATACCATGCAAGACTCAAGGAAGTCTCACACAGTGGGAATTTACTGGCTTGGGGACGGCTGCCAGGGCCTGGGGTTGAGTTGAACCAGAAAAGGCCAAAGTGCAATGGACTGGACCTCCCATGAGTCTCCATCTCACCCTCAAMATACACCCCTACATGGAGCTTGGATTTACAAGTCAGAAGTCACAAGTTGGTTTACAAGTCACTTCTCTCTGCTGAATAATATGATGAAGTTATTGCCTTTATTTTCCATCTCTCCCTTTCATCAGCCAAACTCCTGTCCTCAGATGTGGGCGCGTCCAAGTTTCATTGATCTCAGTTTGGATCCACACACAGAGCAGAAAAAAACCCCCAAACATTAAAACGCTTGCGTGGATTTGGTCTCGAGTTCCTGACCTTCTACTGAGTTCCCATTAGCTTTCCAAGAAAACAGTTGGATTCAGCATTTTAACTGTAGTACACAAATTTAGACAAGTTGTTTTTCTTTTCCCTCCTTTTTTTTTTTTCCTCCTCTTTCTGTACTAAATTTGTTTGTTGGGCTGATAAATAAGCAATGTGCTCTGTAAACCTAGTGCACTGCTCACTGCCTAAATGCCTTCTGGCTCATCAGCACATGAAGAAAACGCGTTTGGCTTTATCATTAAATCACGAGGTGAGCAAACAAAATCTGAGTTTTGTTACTCCTTATTCAGGGTATATTTCTCTCTTTGTCAGTCTCCTTTTGTAGGAGAGAAAATGCAAACACAACCAAGARAACATTTTACAAATAGCAGTCTCCTGATAAAGATGCAAAAGGAGAAGAAATAATACATTTTTTTTTWAATTTTTTTTTTCATAATATGCTCTGGTTTTTGCCAACGATCCATGATTTCAAAGCTGTTACAAACTGCACTGTGGTCAATGGGAGCTTTAGAGCTGACCGTTGGGGACCAGGAGCTGGCACCCACTAGACAGGGAGCACACAGCTATTGACATCTGAAAACAGAAGAAAGCAGAGCCACATTTAGCGGCCTCTTAAAGGAGGCTGCCTGGATTTGGGGCTCACTTGCTACATTTTCATTTTTTTTTTTTTTTTTTTGTCTTTAAGAGTGATTTCATTGCATATCCTGTTTGTTTACATTATGGGTAAATGTTGACATATCATTTCATCTAGTAGAAATTTACCTATCAAACAGTATCTGATAAACTGTATAGACAGCAGCTTGGCAAAACGAGTAAATGCTGTAGGGAGTACACATCACTTGAGCATTAATGGAGTTAACAGGAAAAAAGATGACCAGAAAAAGCTTCAGAAATGAAAACAGGTATAAATGTGTTGGGGTTTTCCATGTGCAGAGGCAAAAAGTCGGGGCAACTGCTAAGAAGCCGCATGTACATTTGGAATGATTAATATTCAGATACCTTATATAGATTTACTTGGTATCAGTGAGAAGAGAATTAAACAACTCTGCRTCTTGTCCTCATTGTGCTGGATCACCACATTTAAAATCCAGAGAAACGGATACATAAATATACATAGTATACCTTATAGATAAGATATAAGAGGATTCTTGAACCCTTTTGATTCTAAGCGCATGGCTAGGAACATAATTCCTTTCCTTACTGAAAATACCCAGGATCTGGTGCCAAATATCTTGCAAGACTGGGGCAGAACTGGTGAAATGCTGATGTGAGTTTGCAGGTAGTTGTTGCTCATCTCTCTCCTCAGTCAGCTCTGGATACAGCCCTTGATGCCGGCAGGATGACACCACAGCCCCCATGCTCAGCATTAGATTTTGGGTGGGATAAAGGCCATCTTGGGGCAGCGCTGAGTGTTTGCTCTTCCATTCTGTATCTTCTCAACCCCTTTTTGGCTGCAGGCAAAGGAGCAAAGAGCACGCAGGGGCTTGGGGGGACAGATCACCCATGTCCCTATGTTCTGCTTCTCATGAGGCTGATCCAAACGGCTCCTCCACGGCACGCATGTGTTTTTAGCAGGAACCACTGTAGGGCAGCAGTCAGCAGCACAATGCTGCAGTGTCTTATCCAGCATCCTATCCAAGAGGCTATAAAAAAGGAGGAGGGGGCAGCAAAGAATGGAGAACAGGCTGTTCCTCAGCAGCTGGCCCAGGAACAGCAAGAGGAGCAACCTTGGATGATGGAAGGGAAGGAAGGGGCCTCGGAAAATTTCAGTCAGCTGTTAGGCTGGCCAGGGTCTTGCAGGGCAAGCACTATTGCAGATGATAGGGCTGAAGCTTGGATGCTCTTTCCACATACAATAGAAAGCCCCCAAAGCTGCCCTGCCTTCCCTCCCTTCCCCAGCACATGAATGAAAACACATGGGGAAGAGGGGGGAGAAAAGAGGGCAGTAGATCAGCTATTGGCTTGTACAAGGCTTTTGGGACAAAATCATTGCTTTCAAATTAAATACAATGGAAATAACAAGCGGTGAAACTAGAACGCCTTCGGGCATGGATTCATGAAGAAAAGGAGTGAAGCTGTTAGTASAGGAAAGTTGTGTATCTTTCAGAGCAATTCTCTTGTCTCTGAAGTCAGTGGAAACAGAACTGAAATACTGAACTACTGGGGAAAAAAAGAAGTCAAATAGAATATTTCAGATAAYTGGTGTAAGCAAAGTCAAGGCAGACACCCCTGGAGGGGCACCAGCTCTCCAGGTGGGAATGCACACATGGCACTTGCAAGGGCAACTGGAGCGTAACGTGTTCTGCTCTCAGCAGTGATCACTCGTCATGGGAAACAGCACCTCTGGCAAGCCCTTGAGGAGGAAATTGTTGAATCCATTTTAATCCATGCAAAATCTGAGGCCCGAGAGATGAAGTGACTGTCCCAAAGGCAGACAGGATGTCTGTGGCAGAGCCAGAAATAGCAGTGAGGTTTCTCGCTCCTACATGGTGACTGTAGCCTGATCCCTCCTCCTACACACAGCTAATAAACCACGKCGTTTGGCTCTTCCTGGATGCACAAAAGAAGAAATGATTCCACTGAGCAGACTCRCAGTGCTCCTCCAGCTCCCTGCTTCATGTTTTATCTCTCAAGATCATGGGCACCTTCTCCTCACAACACGGCCAGACTCCCTCACCTCCGCAGCATCTTCAGATGGAGCAAGTCAGCAGGACCAGCAGCCTGCACCCTGCTGCATTCATGTCCTGCGCCCCAAGGGGAAAGTGGCTGAGACTTTGTCACACTCAGCTTTCCCCAGCTTTCAGGCTCTGCCCTCAGAAAACATGACGTGCAAATTCTGCTWCTTCCCCATCCTAAGCAACCTCAAACTGGTAAAAGGGAACATCTCCGCTCTCCAAAGGTTAACGCTTCCACTTTCTCACTGAGGCAATGAGGTGATGCTGTGGACACGCGAGGGCAGTGCTGAGGTGCCTACGACCATCCCRGACTGTCCCCAAATGCAGCACCCCAGGTCTGCTGAGCATCAAAGGGGCTAAGCTCATTCCCGGTGCCCGGGAAGGGCAAGCAAAAAAGTCAGGCAAAGATATGGCACAAACTACATACTGCATATGCAATACATATAGAATAACAAAAAAAACACACAAAAAAGTGTCTATATATGTRTGTCTGTACGTCACCTATATTGAAAACGTGTAAATTATACAGAATTAAGCCTACCATCTAAAGGAATTAGCAGCATCAGGGTCCTGAAAACAGTCAGATAGTCCTGGTGTGAGCTCAGAAGTTAACAAGCTAACCCTTCTGGACGGCGCTGGGTAGAATGACAGCAAAGTTAACCCAGAGACCTTCTGGACATTGGGATTTTATCCCTTTATTTTTGATGTAAAAATCTGGAACAATAAGTCAGGTGGACTCCAGCAACCTACGACCTCGTACATGCCAGCTTGCAGCTCTGCCTCCTTCCCCAAGCCCATGGAGAGCTATGTCTTATACAAAAGGTCTACTAAATGCAATTTTTAAAAAGTACAATTATCATCCTAATAAAACAGTTACAATGATAGTAGAAGATCTCCGTAAATAAGYAGCAGTGTTAAACAGCAAGAACATCACTACACATTAAACTAATTATGGTAACTACAATATGGGGAGTCCAAAGCAGAAAAAAAAAAACTTTGTCAGAAGGAAGACAGATGCCTTTGTCCCCAGTCTCTCATATCAGTACACTGGCTCCCACACACATGCTATGGGTATGACCTAGTCTTCCAAAACCAAAAGYCAGCAGGAAATATTGTTGGCAATGCTTAGGAATGGCCTGCTAAATAGCCAGACTAGTTAATAGAACATGGATCTGTTCGTAAATAATTTTCCACTTTTTTTTTTTTGCTCTTTTTTTTCTTATAAATAAATAACCAAGGAGTTTTACAGTGTAATCCMCTTGTAGATTCTCAGCACGGGCTGCAGTTTTTGTGGTTTGGTCTGTCCCTGCTAAATAGCTAAAATGACCCAGCTGTTACTGTAGAAGTGGAGACTTGGCTGCCCGCAGGCACTCCAGTACTGTGCCAGCCACTCAGAGAGGTGCTTAATTCCCCCCAGATGCATTTCTGGGTCTCTGCCTTCTTATCAAACCAAAGAGGAGTGGTTGCCTTTGTCAGAACATTCATGGTCATCACAAATTCAAGACAGGGCTTTCCTGATCATCATCCGCATCACATACAACTCGGAAAAGAGGATCCACAAGTGCAAAACACAGATGCAGAGTAGCCTCCTGCACTGCAAATATTTGCAGCAGTGTTCAGAGCAAAGCTTGGAGATGCTTTAAGACTGCGCTGGCACAATTTGGGGAAGTCACCTCTCTGCAGAGCCCTAGGACATGACTGTCCACCCAGTGCAAGAGGGTTGGCTCACCCTTGAAGTAAAATGAGTTCACCAACAACACAACAGAAAGGAACAGGTCCTCGCTCACCTCGCTGTCTGCTGTTATTCAAACAGCTTTAGTACAAAAATACTGAAACTGAAAGCAGGATGGGACTCTGGAAAGCCAGTAGAACACAGAAAAGAACTGAAACTTTTAAACCACTCAAAAATTAAAGCTTGAGACGTAWTTGTAAATTCTAGAAAGGGGAAAGTGCTACTTATTGCACGCTACACACACACAAAAAAAATGCTGCCTTCTAATACAGAAAAGGTTTTCTGAGTCATCCAGAGCTATTTTGGTCAAAATTGTTAAGTGTTTGTAGATTGCACTGCTCCTGGTGTTGGGGAGCAAGCTGCGTGTCAGGTAGTATAGAGAATTACATGCTCGCTCTACAGCTGACTTTACTACCTTGCCCCCTCCATGTACAGATAATACTGAGAGCAGCTACTAACTCAGTCTAGCTAGAGTCTTGCGTGCTAGAGGTGAAATAATAAAACAAATGCTGCATATCCACTTGGATGCATTCCACTGAAGGTAGTATCAATGTGCTAAGAAGGGAAATCTAAAATATCACTCACTATAAACTGAATAGGAGGTATGTGTTTCTGCTTTGAAACAAATATATTAGAGCTGCCAAAGCATCACAGTGAGTTCTTTTCATGTGAATGTCAATCAATTCTGGACCAAGTGGCCTTTGTATGGGGCCCCCACACCAAATACGASCCATTTTTTCTTATGATGCTTTCCAAAGCTGCAAGGAGGTGAGCGTTTAGGCTCTTARGATAAGGTCCTTTTGCAAGGATGGAATTGTTCCACAACAGCAAAGTCCTAACTGCACATGTGCCCAACAACATTAGGACTCAGGTGTGCTTGGCCGACTCACAACCCTCCATGAATGATGCGTGAACCCACAATTATTTCTACAAAAACATCTCAGGTTTCACTTTGGGCTCACTACAAGCCATCCTGGAGTTCATGATTCTTAGCTTTCCAATATGCTCATCTCTCACTTGCTTTCTAGGTTAAGTAGAATGGCAGACTCYGGCTAATAAAACAAAAGAACAACATGGGAGCTATTGAGAAAGGAACAGAGAGATGACCRCACAGTCCTGGAATGCATCACCCCAGTACTAGAAATTCGTTATTCAGGCTGTGTTGCAAACCTTAGTTTRAATGTTATCTTCTTCCACAGCTGTTTCAGCCAAAAGTCTCTCCTTTCTTTCCCCATTCACAAGAAAAACTGGACGCAGAGCAGAGACAGTTGTTGCTGCTCAGAGGGCCAGCGATTACCTTTTCCCCTYCTACTCTCCCATACCTGGAACAGATGCAAGAATGATCCAACAGGAAACTATTAGAAGGCACAAGAGATTAAGAGGAGTCCTGAAGCTTCAAATGAGATACCAGAATAAGCAGCAATCAAGAGGGAATCATGTACAGACCMAATATAAGTGTAGTAAATAACAGGCACTGGTGGAGGTATCTCACAGGGGTGGGAGACCACCAGGGAGCAAGAGAACTAGTGATCCTCACCCACAGCTAGAAAGCCAATGGAGAACATCTGCCCAGAGCTGATAAAGCAGCACCCTCACAGCCCCTCATCCCAAGAACACATCTGTAAAAATAAACCCYGTGAGCCATCATGCAGCAATGCCAGGCTGGACGCTTCTCACATGCTGGCAAGGTGTCAGTAGGACAGCACCTGGAGGAGGGATCAATGGGGATGTGTGAGTATCCTAACCCAGGCCAAGGAGCTGGGCTGGAGGAGCTGAAGTCCTAGTGAGCATCAGATCTCAGGAGCCAACAAATGGGCAGGATGTTTTGGGGACAGTCACTGTGAAGATGTCAGCTTTAAGTTTCTATTCAAAAGAAATAGCAAATTCTACTTTTAAGATAAGAACCATGAATACAAGGTTGGTAGAGTTATACTGTAAGAAATGAAGGGAGAGTCAGGGGGATGTTAATAAAAGGTGCCTAAAAACACCAAGTGACAAACAATATCAAAAGGATGAGGAAACGCCACCTCACCCTGCTTCCTGGCCCACAGCACGGGACACTGGCAGGCTTCGTTCTCAGAAGCACCACAGCTGAAGCTGTGAGTGTTCAGCTTTTGCCAAGCCACAGCTGCCAATGTTTGCCTCCAGAATACTTTTTTTTACCCCCAAAGAGCTTCATTTCACATGAGAGCCAGGGCCATGCAGACAGGAATGCTCAGGGCCCACTGGGACAGTTGGGCCATCCAAAAAGAGCAGCTCTCAGCAAGCTGAGCCCTGCTGAGATGCTAGAACAACTCCTAATACCCCTACAGGGGAGCCATAAGCCTCTGAAAAACGCAGCCAAATGCCCCATGAAGGTGTGGAGCACTTCTGACCATGCCTCTACCCAGCAGCTTGGGAAGGCAGAGGAACGTAAAAACAAGTGGCTACCAAAGCAAATTCAGAGACTGATGGCAGAAGTTAGGAAAAATAATGCATAAAAGGCTGCTGCTCTCAACAAATTCAGGGTGTGTCTGTGTTTGTAAGGTATTCTCAGTTCATCAGGAACAGGTTTGGAGGCCCTCTGATCCATCTGCAGCAGTGTTCAGTGCTACCTTCAACATGTTGCCACTGAAATGGCAATGCTTTACTTCCTTTAGGCGTGAGGATTTTGAGAGGGGGCTGATGAAAGACAGRCTGGCTTAGTGAAAACCACATATATGAAGCAATCATATCCCTCAGGAATGATGCTTACCACTCTGGTGGAGCGGTAAATCACATCAACTTGGAGCCTCCGCTGACTAAAATAATCCATGCAGCATTATCCTTTATGTGGAGTCACCAGACTGTGACCTTGCATTGAGGAGCACTTGGTTTTCACACCTCAGGTCACCTCCTCTGGAGAGTCATGGGATTTTTGCAGACCAGGATAAAGGTGCCTGGAATCATTATCATTAAAGAGCAGATAAGCTGCTAGCAAACAGYAGAGATAAGGGAATGTATAAATCCRTAGCTTTKTTGTTGTTGTTGTTCAAGCTTGGTCAGAATGTGGTTTCTCCTGGAAGAGCCTAAAGAAATGTAATCAGTTTTTCCTGCCACCAAATCCAAACATTTTGCAAATGAAATTCTTGGCATCTAACCTGTACCAATAAATCTTATAAAAAGGAGAAGGAAAAAACACACATTACACTTCTCAAGCCACCTTCCACATGGCCTGAGGCAGCCCTGAGCTTGGCCCATTGCAAGGGACATTCTAATCAAATCAATGCAAACAGAGGAGATGGTGTCTACCTGAAACTATTTTGGGGCATCTCTTTCCTTCCTCCTTGTCCCCATTGAAAACAAAAGCCAAAGTTTGTGTGCTGCAGTGTGCATCCACATCATATAAAAGTGTTAGTAACTGCCTACTGGTTTATTTGGGAAAGAGCAATGTAATCCTTTGCCATTTGACCCGCTGTTTACCAGCACTATTAAAGGAAAAGTCCACAGGATTGCATTCCCCCACTTCAAATGCTTCAGAAACCCCAGAAATTCCTAAAGGAATTTCAGAAATTCCTTTATTTGAATAGGGGATCTCCTATTTACTGAGCTGTCAGGGCTAAAGGCAGAAGATCCTTGCTTTTTACCCTTGAACTTCTGACTATACTCAGTTATTTTTCCCTTCTCAATTCTCCCCAATAAGAACATTACCAATAAAATTGTTCAAGAACTCAGTAACTGTCTGTGGCTTGATACAGAATTGGGGGGTGGGAGGGAAAAGCTCTTGCAGACCGGGTAGCTGTGCTCTAAATGCCCTGTACGACATGTCTGAACTTCTCCTGTTAACCCCTCTCCCTTCTCTCTGGAACAAACACATTCATTCCAGCTGCACAGAGTAAAACTAGAGAGTCAAACCCAACCTATCACTTTTTCCTCTCCATCTTTTTTCACATATTCAGTGCTATTAGGGAGGCACAGGTGCCCATGGTGGCCACGTGGCTTTGTATTGACACTGACCAGCATTGTCATTCCATGCATTGCATCTGGGACACTGGGGAGTTCTTCATCACTGTTGTCATGACCAGCGTGGCCATGTACATTGAACATTTACAATATCCTATRCCATTAGTAACATCCCTTGCTCCTGCAGACAGCCTGCTCTTAAGTTGACCAGACCAACCCTGCTTTTGTTCCCAAATCCTTTAATTATTTTTCTTAATATTAATACTCTTCTCCAAGTTGCTCTCCCCAGCCTGTTTTATCCATTGTGCACTTGGTCACACTTTTCATTCCCATTCTCTTCCTGTCTTTATGCTCATGGGATATTAAAAAAAAAAAATCAGAGCTTCATCTGCAGTATTCAATGGAGGACTTGAAGCTTCGAATAGGAAACAGTCCAGGCCCAGGACTCTCATAAGGCTATTTTTATATACTCACTTGAACTCTCCTTCAGATACTCACTAGACCAAACATACCCCTGGTGTTATTTGGAGTGCGCTTACTCATCCTCACAGCAGCCGCGTGTGTCTGCATGCACTCACATACTTTTATGCTACAGCTGCTTTTTTCTTTTTTTTTCCCTCCAGCTAGCTATGATATCAAAGGAATCCAGGATAGCCACTCCATATATATACATAAAATGTATATAAAATGCATAGGTTCACACAGTTGTTTGGTAACAACACTGCGAGATGGGGSGGGGGGGCTACCCCTTCCTCCCTGTGGCTTTTTACTTACTTATCAAAAGCCAAAGTTGAGTTTTASTGCCGAGCAGCTGAGGTGCACTTTGTTTGTTGTTAGTTCCTTTTACTTCTTCCCTTTTCCTTTCRAGGAGGGCGGCCCTATCAGTCCATCTCCACGTCCACACCGCACGTATCGCTCCGCCACCTGCGTGCACCGGGTGCACCTGGCGCACCGCACCGCTTTTTGGTGCAGAACCCCACGTTATCTGCCTGAGGCACACACCAGCCTCGGGAGCCAGCAGCTCTGCAAAGCAAAACCTCCCCTTGCACAACACAGCCGATTTTACTGCCCTCTGAACAGCAGCGATGCTCAGGCACAGCCAACATGGGTTTGGCTCCCTTGGGGCACCCTGGGGTTCCCAAATCCTGAGTCCATTCCCTTTGGGGATGAGGATGAGGATGGGGATGTTGTGAGGGGCAGCAAAGGTTCTGATTTTACTGCTCAGCCGCTCTCRCCCATGGAAAGAACCCTCGCTCAACCCGTTGCCCCTGCCTCACTTATCACCCCTATTCCAGCTGCTCGGAGCCGGGATCTCCCCCCCTGGGGGTTCTACCCCAGCCGCAAGCACATCCCAGGAGAGGACAAGACAAACACAGCACAGCTCCTGAAACAGTGCCTTTCTGCACAGGTTTTCCCAAYGGGGAGAGAGAGGAAGCAGCTGCTGTCTGTGTGGACTGCGGAATTGGGCAGACACAAGGAGAAATTGGGGGAGAGGGGACACGCAAACCCTCCTGCCCAGCCGGCGCCTGGGGCTGCAGCAGGCAAGTGGTGACCTGCTCCAGTACAGGCAGGAAGGCACGGACCTGGGATGAGCATGGATTCAGCACCAGCACAGACCCGGGACGGACCCAGGATGGGCACGGACCTGACACCAGCACAAACCCGGCACGGACCTKGGATGGGCAYGGACCTGACACCAGTASAGAGCAGACCCAGCACGGATCCAGYCCGGTCCCAGCACTGACCTGGTCACAGTCCCGGTGCCGTCTCAGACCCGGTCCCTGGTGCCGGGACCTGCTGCCCCTGCATTTCACAGCAGCTCCCCTACAAGCAGGACCGGGCTGCTCCTGGCAGCAATTTCTTCCCTGYTCTGCTCTGCAATAAGGATATCTGTGGATATCCACAATAAGGATAAYTGCAATTAAAGCAAACAAATGCAGCTTTCCGTGTGGATCCATATGGATGCTGAGCACAGGCAGACTCAAATCACAGACACATTTGCACCTTTCCAATTTATCCTTTCCCTTCCCTTTTTCCTTTCTTTCCTCTTTTCCTTTCCTTTCCTTTCCTTTCCTTTCCTTTCCTTTCCTTTCCTTTCCTTTCCTTTCCTTTCCTTTCCTTTCCTTTCCTTTCCTTTCCTTTCC